>JAWLRI010000169.1:2105815-2118459 GCA_034781795.1 Crypturellus tataupa | reverse complement strand
CTAGATCTTTACTTGGCGTAATTTGGTGCAGCATTACTGGTCTAAGTGCTGGCCTATCAACATACTATATTTTTAATTGTTCCCTGCTGTAAAGATTTTCAGGTCTTCCATAACTTAAACAGATTGAGCTGTTTACCTGTGCTGCAAAATATATGAGACAAAAATTGCCATAAAATAAAACTTAAGATTTTGTGTCCAAGAAAACAAAGTCTTTTGTTTTTCTTTTTCTGGTAGTAATAATGGCTTGCTCAAAAGTTGGAATATAATAGGACAGGTGCAGAGGATAGCTGCCTCTTTTCAGATACAACATACACTTTGTTTATGCTGTAAAACAGATGTGGATTTGAAGCAAGTTCATCGTCTTCATTAAGATTTATGTGGACTTCACCAAGTGTAATATTCATTATACAAAGTGTTTAACATTCAGCAGCAGGGATTGCTGCTTGTTATTTTCACACTTGAAATAATTATATGCAGTATAATTTGTATGTTTAATGACTGTTACATCTTTGGGGAATGATCCTTGTCTTTTTGTGCTAATAACAAATGATGCAATTTTATATCATGCCATAATTAATTGTGAATACAATATATTTGTAAGACTGGTAAGTTAAAATTGGCAGACTAAAATATCAATTCTTTAAAAAAAGGTGTTAATAGCTCAGGAATTAAGTATCTGAAATAGAAGTAATGGAAGAATTCTAATTAGTTGCCACTTATTCCTCTTATTAGTTGCCACTCACATGATTTTTTAATCATGTGAGAAGCTCTCAGGCTTCCTCAAAGAAAAGAAGGTTAAAAAGAGGAGTCTCTTCTTTCTGCTATATAAAGTTCAAATGAAAAATGCCCACGGCAGTGGGATCAGATCACACTCCTTTGCCCAATAAAAGTGAGGGACCCTTTGATCATGCTCCAATTTAAAGATCTGTTTCTGGAAAACAACATAAGAAACAAAAAAACCAAACCAAAACAAAAAAGAACCTTGGTAAACTAGAACATAAAATCCACCATAAGCCCAGTGCCATATCTGCACATAAAACAGAGGCTTTACATATACAAGCTTTACTCAACTGAAAATCTTTCAACAGGAATGAATAAGTTTCTGCAAGACAAAAAAAAAAAAAATTAAAGAGTGAGTTTGCAGTTGTGCACTAGCAAATTTTGGTCACAATTTAATGTTAATAGGTTATACAAAATATGCAATATGCATATTACTTAGATCAAGAAATAATTCAAATTCACTCAAATTCAATGAGTGAATACTTCTGCTGCATGCTGCTCTGACCTTAATTGGCCTCTCTGGTCATTAGGAAAACAGTGTATAAGGAGAGAATGGTTTCTCAGGCAAATCCAAGGCTATGTGTAAAAGCATCATAGAACAGAGCCAATAACTTCTCTGGCAGTCGGAGAGAGAAGAGAATCAGCTGCATCAAAATGTTGATGTAACAATAATAAACAAAAAACACTGCAGAGGGAGATGTGGAAAAACCTATGTACCATATGCATGAATGCGCTCCTTCTTTACTGGTGTCCTTAAGTCTTTTTCAGGGGAAAAAAAAAGAGATTTATTCATAAAAATGTCAGATATTCCTATTTTTGACATCCTTCTTAATTCTTTCCTTTGGTTTAGATCCAAATTTCTGTTTTCTGGAAATTAGACTTGTCCTACAGAAAAGGAAGATTAATATGCTCTTTATGCATTGCTACTTGCTGTTCACTATAAAACTGCTCTTGTGCAGCCTGATCAGCTATTTCTGTTGGCACACAACAGAGCTGGAGTTTTGCCTAGAGTAGCACAATCTTTTTATTCGCTGGAGACACAGCTAGTCACCACCTCAGCCATATGATACTCTGCCTACCGCTATGCAGAAAAATAGTGTCTCACTGCTGATGTGCTTAGCCACACACCTCTAAAGCGCTGTGATGTCCACACTTTGTCATTTCTTTTCTTTCTTTTCTTTTTTTCTTTTTTTGTTAACACTTCTCTGTATTCCTGGTTTTCATGCGTTTCTGATGGTTTCTTCTGCTTTGTGCGTTCAGTCAGTGCCTGACTGGACTACTTGTTGGCAGTTGTCATGCCAACTCCCAAGCCTGGAAACACAAGTAGAGAGAGGATTTACCTTTTTTTTTTCCCCCATTTGTTTCTTTTTTTCTTCTTTCTTTTTTTTTTTTTTCTTTTTTCTTTTTTTCAAGTACTCACTTCACAGTTACCAAGCAGCATGAACTGAATGCATAAGAAATACTGGCAAACAGCTTTGCCAGTTCAGTCTGACCGTTACATTTCCAAATATCCATTCCTGCCTTAGGAGCAGACTTTTTTCCCATCCCTTTCTTAATCTGTGCTGCTTATCTTTGTGCTGAAAATCGGGAAGATTAGAAAGGACAATTAAGTGGAGAAATGATTTTAAAGGGTAGTCACTGCTTTTTTTTTGCTATTTAAACTGAATTACAAACATCTCTCAAATGCCATGCATGGAAGTAATTTTTGAAAAATCCATGAGTCTGTTCAGCGTTTCTGAAACTTAGGTATTACGGAATTTGATTCACTTTTCATGCTGAGTAATTCAAGAATTATGTGCCTCAGCTTTCCAAATAACCAAAGTGAAAAATACAAGAGAAATACAGGAAATTAAAAATGCAAACTCTTAACTCTATATACCAAGATCATATGTAGTCATTATATCTTGTTATTAATGTATTTAACAAAGATTTACTTCCACGAAATAACTGCTATCCAAAATAAGCAATAGTTTAAATACTTTTGCCATAATTGACAGCTACATTCACAGGTGAATCTCATAATGGAAAACATATTGTATTGAAGGGAGTTGGTTGAAAGAGGAGGAAACATGGAAATTTCATCTCAGACAATATGGCTCGTTGGAGATTCCTACAGATAGCTATGTTCTAGGTCTCACAGGAACCAACTATATTGCTTCTGTAATATTACACCTAACATGTAACTTGCATTTCTCAAGGTCAAAAATTTTTCATTTGTCATTGGAGATATTTCACGTATAAATACTTGCTGGAATTCATTACAATTCTTATTTGAAATATAACTTTCTTGGCTGCAGATTTTTGTTGGAGACATGCATTTTGCATGAAGAACATTAGAGAATGAACGAAATGGGCTTAGCCTTTTCACAGTTGGTTATTAATAATTTCCTTTTTCTTCTACCGTATCAGACAATTATGTTTGCTTTAACTCATTCCTTTCTGAAGTGGAAGGCTTTTATGTCTCCTTGAAAAATGCAAAAAACTCAGATACCTAAAGACACACAGATAGTCCTTTAATCTAGGAGGCAGCTGTTGTGGATCAGTGTTCCACAGCTGCCATACACATTGTCCTGCACTTGGGCCACCTTGTAATAATCTCAGATATTACTCTTCAAACATTGGAGACCATGCTGTTCATCAAAAACATTCACTTCTTGCAGAGACTACAGCTCTCTACAAGAGTAGTCCACAACTCGCATTTTGGTCTTTTATAAGAAGAAAGATTTAGAGATAATTGGGCAAATACTACAGATCTTGGTCATTGTATGTAATAGTGCAATACATTTTTAATGTGAAAGGAGACTATTCATAACACTTAGCACCAAGCACCCCACAAAAAGATGAGGTATTGCAAGTGTCTTCAGTTTCTGTGCTGACACAACCTTTGATCAGTAGTTTTTGCAGGATCTTTGAAAGCATATAACACATGCTACACTAAAGAGGAAAAATTTCCCAACAGATCTTTCTAATTTGTGATCCTACGTCAAGTACCTTAAGTGGGCAGTTAGTTTAAGTGTGATCAAGGTGAGGCAGGTTGTCCTTGAGATGTTTTAATACTTTCAGGAGCACCAGCACAGCCCAAGTTGTTTATTTCTTCATGTGCTTTCCATTGTCATACTTGGGAATGATGAGGCAGAGAGGATACAAAGCACATGCAAAAACAGATGACCAAGCTACCCAGTGACCAAGAAAGACTGTTTATGTTCTACTTCTGTCAAGAGGAAATAAACTCTTGGCCTTCTATGCAAGGAATGTAGCTCAAAAAAGCAATGAGACTTTCATATAGTCTTCCTGGTACTTCCTTGATACTGCATTTAATACAGCTTGTCCTAACTAGATTTCCTGTGAGAAGATCCTGGCAGGGGAGGACAGAGGGCAGTTAGGCTAACTGATCAGCTGGGACGCTGAGAGCCTCTGCCTGGAGACCCTGCCTCGCCGCGGTCCTGTCACGTGCGTTCCGCTGAGGACAGGACGGCCTGTTTGTTTTGGCCGTGGCTCATGTGAGCAGAGATAGCTAAAAACCAGGGAATCCAACTGGATAAAGAACATCTGCAAATGATGTTCTGTTAATGCATGCTATATCCAAAGAAGCCTCAATGCTCGGTCCAAACTCCAGCGTCGGCCACACATGTCGCTCCATGAGGTTCATTCAGAATCGACTTTTGTTTCCAGTAAATAAAGAGGGTTTCATGCTATTCCATGGTAACAACTCTAACTATTTAGCAAAGAAAGAAAAAAATGCTAGGAGTTTGGAAATGTATTCATGAACTAACTTAAAAACAAGTATGGATTTAGCAGCTCAGTCTAGTCTTTGTTTGAACCCTTCCTGTATTTCTGAATATTTTCTTTCAGTAGCTAAAGAGGATGGACTAATTTGCCAATCCATCAATATGAAAATGAGACTTGTCTGTTTCAGAATTTTTATACCCTTCCAGAACTCTTGGACCATATATGCAGCAAAGAAAACATTGGAATTGATAAAAGAGTTTCTTTGAAATAGGTAAGTGAAGGTGAAAACTAACTGCAGGTTAAGCCAACTAGAATATTCTTAATTTTCTGCAGAAGTTACTTTAGGTTCAAATGATAAGCAACATTGTTTTCATGCTTTTTTTCTGATGATCCACCTAAAATTTCCCTTGATGTTGTATTCTAAGAGTGAATTTGTAAATCTGAAATAAAATATAATTTTAAAATGTAATATCAATAAAGGAGGTGAAACATTTTGAATTACAGATCTCCTTTTCTAGTTTGCATTCTTGTCTACTTAGAAGAATCTGATTTTCTTTAAGCCTTTCAGGATTGGACATTCGATTTTATTCACTCAAAAGAATTTGAATCCACAATAAATTAGGAAAAATGTGGTTTACAGTATGCGTTTAAGAACAGATAGATGCTAGTGCTTGAACTTAACTACATGTGATGCAGAGGGCAAAAAGGTAAATATCAAATTTGAAGAATGCTGGTATGTCAACTATCTTCAGAGAGGAAATTGGGTAGTATCCCTGCAGGAGAGAATGCTTGCTGTTCTTTCTAGCTGCAGTGCACTTGTAGAAAGCTTGCTTGCAAAACTAAATTATAAGTAAACTATGATCTAGACAGCTAAAAGGACTAATTTAGATTGGACTTTTCATGAATTTTCTTCTTTTTTTTTTTCCCTGTTAATGCTTTCAGGATAAAGGCAGCTAATTCAGCATTAGTTACCAGACATGTGAGCTAAGTTACATTCTAGGATGTGGTAGGCAGAACTTTCATTCTGATAATGTTTTTCTAAAGCAGAAACTTTCATTATTCATTTTCAGGGTCCTAATGTACTGTTAATCACAAATAACTGGTTATTACAGCTGCACAGCCTTATTTTTTTGTGAGGAGAAAAAAAAAAGATTCATCATGGAGTAACAGTTCTTTAATCTTTATGGCATAGTTTCCAACAAGGTAAGCAATATGTTGATTGCTTTTATTTCATTTTCTAGCAATTGCAAATGTTTGTAGCCGTGGTGTCATCTATTATGAAATTGGATTGTTTGACAAATTAAGGTAACAGCCTTCACTTATTTATCTACAATTTAATATACCTTTAAAGCTACTTATCATTTTAAGGTTGTTTTCAATATTATGTTTAAAATATAAAAGAAAAAGCTACATTTTCATGGCTATAGTATATCAGACTGACTTGTCAGCAATTTAGACAATTTAAAAATAAAGCTTAAAGTTGGAAAGACTTAGCTGTTTATACATATAACACTACTGTAGTCCATGAAAAATATTTTGTAACAATATAATTCTAAGTAACTCTGTCAAAATTGTCAAATATCTCATGAAACAGCTGAATAAGGATCAGCTGTATTGGCTCTCTATCAGCTGAGAGGTCCAGTCTTGAAAATGCTCATCTAATTTCTGCCTGAGAAATGCAAAGAATCTGAAAAGCAGTACAGAATGGAGCTCATTCAACACAGAGAGATCAAATAAAATAACCCTTGTGAGCCCTCATCCCATGAATTATTTAAGCCTAGGAAGATCTCAGGCAGGTTGTAAATTCACTCAGGAACTTCGCCAATGTCTCCGACTTGAGGTATATAAACAGTATCCTGAAAATTTGACATAATAAGAAAAAATGTCAAAAGCATTTATGTGAATAAATTAAATTAGTGAGTCAAGCAAATCCATTTTTGCAAACTTTAGCTTACACATTCAAAGCCTAAGAGCATAAATACTTACTCTACAACAAACTATATAGGCTTCAAAAATTAGCCATGCATGATATCATAAAACTGCAGGAATTAGGACCTCATTCTTTTATATACTTTTAAGTAGCTTTAAAACTTAAAGCTATTTCATATCTTTTGATAAATTGAGTCACTGACTTCTTTCCAAATTCAATTTTTTTTTTTCTGAAGTTTAGGCAACTTCAGAAAGTGGGATCCAGACTTTGTTCTCTCTGGGCATTTTATCAAAGTGTAGTTTCATCAAAGACTAAATAAATAAAAAAGACACTTCTATCCTTTTAATTACTGTCATTTTCAGTTTAATGAAATTTGGACATGACAGTGTTCTTTCTATACAGTCATAATTTCTCTGAAGCACTTGGAAGGGCAGCTTGCTAATACTGTCTTTTTAATCTTCATTGCAGTATCTTCTTCCAGACACAAATAAGACCATCACATCCAGTGTCGTTCCACTGCTTGGGACAATGCATATTCTCCATCCTGAGATATTACATTTAAGATGAGGGGATGGATTAATTCTTCATCTACAAAAAATACCTTTTCAACATTAATACTGTGTTTTAAGAATATAAATTGGAGAATATAAATTTTCCTCAGTGCTAGCTGGTGAGCAGATTCCTTTTGACTCAATGGGGAACTCTTCCTGCTGAGCTACATTTTTAATGTTAAATACTGACTGTGTCTTTGCAATCTACTAAAGTACAAACAGAGCAAACTTTGCTCATGCCAGACCACCCCACAACACAAAAAAGATATAACATGGAATTTCTGAATATCTTTAGCTATTAGAGAGTTTCAAAATGTCTATTTTGGAGAAGGGTTTCAAATGTTTTTAAATAGTATAAAAAATGAAATAATGCCTTTTTTGGGGGGATGAGTGACAGTGCTATGATACTCAGCTTGATTTTAAAGTAGAACATTAGTAGCTTTTGAAAATTTTACCAATATTGTTCAGATACCTTTGTTAAAAATGTATTTTTGAAAATAGACATTCAAAAATAATTGTTGCTCTACTATTTGCTTTGCTTTTCTAAAAAAAAAAAAAAAAAGTATTGCTCATGGCAAAAAAATAAACTCAATTCGTGTTAGGTTGCATACAGCCTCAGCATGGTTAGATATACTGAGTATCAAATGATTTCTGAACTGTTCTTCCAACTATATGCAAACAGAGCAAGAGGGTCTTTCTGGTTCCTAGTCTTTATTGTTGAAAGAAAAGTGAAACCCACTAAGGTAAAACAATGGAAAATCTGATTTAGATTACAGAGTGACAACTTTGCTTTAGCCTCTCTGCTGTGTTGCTGTCTAACTGCATATGTGTGAAACCCCCTATCAGTTATGTTTTGGTTTTTGACCAAATTTTGACCATATTAGACTTCTAACCTAGAGTATCAGTTTCAACTCATAAAGGTCCCTTTTAATTTTTTATTATTATTTTTAATGTTACTTCTATCTAGCTCATTTTTAATAGTGCAATTAAATACCTAGAAGAAAACTATACTCTCTGATATTCTGAAGTATGAGATTCTCTCTTTTTTTTTTTTTTTTTTTAATTTGTACTTATCTCAATGAGAGGATTAGTGACCCTATTAAAAAAAATCTCCAGGAGCCACAATTTCTGACATTCCCAGCAGATGAGAAGAAAGTGCAGGAAGAGAAACATTACTGGATCACTCTGCCCCTTCTCCTTGACTCTGCCTAGGAAATCCCAGGCTCCAAAGGGTGAGGGAAAGTTCAGCCTTCATGCTAAATCAGTTTGGGGCCTTGCTCCCAGGATCTTTTCTTTTTAGTACAAACTCTGATAATATTAACTGAACGAAAACCATAGCCACCACACGCATTTTGCTTTGGATCAGTTTAAATTCCTGAAGCGGCCAAAGCTGAATCCTTCCAGGCAGGTTCCTCTCCCCTAATCCCATCACCACCATGACCAGGAGCTGCAGCTTCAGCTGCCCAACTTGCTGCTCTGCTCCAAGGAAATGCTCGTGGCTGGAGAGAAGCAGCTCGCAAGGTTCGTGTGCCCAGGCCACAGCCGATGCTCTCACAAGAATCTCAAGTGTCGGTGGGGAGCAGCGTCTCTGCTTGCATTGACCGTGACCCAAACTTCCTCGTCGACCTCCCTGTTAGGAGCGAGAAGGGGGCAGCGGCTGTGGGAGGTAGCTGTGCCCTCTGATCAGGGACATCCAGGAATTTAAGAGTAGCACCCAGCCGGTTCACTGGCATCCCTTTTGTTCTTTTACAAGTGACACAGTGTAAAAGGAAAGAAGCCTTTTTTACCATACCCTGCTGGTTGCAGGAGCTGCAATAGGTGCCTCCAGCTATCTTTCATCCAGCTCCCTGCCGCCCCCCATCTTTTCCCTCCTTCAAAGAAACCGCACAGGCTTCAGCGATGACTTCTGTAAATGGGCAATCCTCTTGTTCAGAGGGAGCACTTGGTGGAAGCAATTCGTGGAAGTAGCCTATTTCCCCGAAGGATTAAGAGATTTTAAATGGGGCACTATGTGTGTCCTGGGTCTCACCAAAAGCAAGCTCTCACTGCCATTCTTCTTTTTCTATTAAAAAAAAAACTCTAACAGCAAGCCTGAGATTTAGAGTGAAAATTGCAGATTTTTTTTTTGGAATGAAATGGAATTGAATTTATGCTTGTATGCTTCCTTGTGATCTAGAAATAAAAATGATTTTACATTGACATTCTTTTAAAAATCTTTTCTTATCATTATTTTCCCTTTCTTTTCTCCTTCCTTTGTTAGTTGGTTAGCCTGATACAAGCGGCTCTTTGTGGCTTGTCTAGGATATCAGTAAGCATGTACAATTAAGCCCGGGAGAGGAGTACTGCGAAACAGATGTGGACAGACCGGAGCATAGCTGGGCAGGTATCTGCTGGAAGCAGCAAGGAGCAGAGCGGGGCCAAGCATGTTCTGTCTGCTGATCTCTGGCAGGGGAGCGCAGTTGGCCAGCAGCGGGGGTTTTGTGAACAGCCCTGTGGCTTTGCGGTAATTCCCTGCAATATCATGTGGGAGAGCAGCTGGATTCCTCATGCGGAGCCGTCGTTCCTGGCTGCGGCGTGCTGGGGACGCAGTGTGCCCCTCTCCAGGGCTTGCAGCGTGATCTGCCTGCTGCAGGAAAGACTGGAGAGGAGAGCGCTGATGAGAGGCACCTTCCCTCCTCACTGGGCTGGCTGGAAACGGCTGGAAAATGGGAAAATTGACATCAAGTGAAAGTAAAAAGACCAAGAACTACAGAATGGGCAGAGATCAGTGATGCTCAGATTGGTCGTGGAACAACTTTATGAGCGGAGCGGGTATCTTAGTTTGCAATCTCAGCTGTGGTTCCCAGGGACTAGAAAACCAAACTGGAGCACTGAATCAATAAGTAGTGATGGCACATAATCAATATACCAAGGCTTTTGCAATTAGTTTTTGTGTTCCACATGCTTAATTCCAGCAGTCAAGTAAATATTGCTCCTCACTTGTTTCAATGTCTTAGACCTTACTGGAATACTGCAGCTATGAAAAATTTGCATCCTTAAATAAACCTTTGTGAACCATTCAAGGGATAAAATGAGGTTCTCTTCAATTTAAACTTTAAATAGAATGTAACTACAGCAATTAGTTTATTTATTTATTTATTTATTTTTTAAGAACATACCCTGTACCTCCTACAGCGTTCTTACAGTAATAAGGACAGTGATAATTCAATGTGAACTCACTCACATACCTAACAGGAAAAGACAAAGCAGCTTTCTGGATAGTCAACATCGTTGTACAATCTAATCCAACTGTGCAGTTTAAAATAACAAAGTTAGACTTTTTTATGGACCAAAAAAGTGCATTGTGCTACATTATTGCTAGAAAAGGACCATTTGCTGTTCATGCTCCTTCACGTACTGCAAGACTGAACCCTGTGAGGGGTATCCTGATCTCTCTGAAGAACAGTGGCTGGGAAAGAGTCCCTCTCCACTCCCAGAGAAGTCCCCACTGACTCATAACCAGGGTTAGCAAAAGCGATACCTATTCTGTGCCGTCTGTGAACACTAGATGACATAAAGAGCCTTTTATCTGCTGTGACTTATTACTGTGAAAATCATTCTATGAAAAGCCACTTTTGTCTCTCCCGCCATAAACTAAAACTCCTTCTCAGCTATTTTCAACACAACGGTGACTTGTGCCTGTCCAATTTGACTCTTAGCAGCTGAAATGAAGATAGCAGCTCTTCATTCTGCAAATCCTAAGGGCAGTGCATACCGTATTTTGAACACCCGTGCTGAGCTGCTTGCTGTGGCTGTGCTGGTGTTTCTTGCAGTGGTTGTCAGCTGCTCCGCTCGCATTCCTGTTACGGGACAGAGGACTTCCTGGTGATTCAGCAAGCAGTTGTGGGAATCTAGAGCCTCCAAATAACACGGAGGTCACCAAGAACTTACGCAAAGTTAGTAAAAGCCATCAGCTTCAAAAAAAACTTTTCACTAAAAATGTTGGAGGAGGAGTGAAAGTGGGAGTTCCTTCTTCATTCTACTATGAAGGCCCCATCCTTGGCCTGGATTGGGAGGGATTTTGTCCAGGGAGCTTCATTCAGAGCTGCATCACTTAACAAGGAAATGTTGTTACAGTCGCACCTATGAAGTACCCAGTGAGGACAGCAGCCGCCTTGTGTTAGACCTCTAAGGCACGGGTATTTGGAGTTCGAGGTAGGCCCTTGGGTTCCCTTTGCAGTCCACTGTTTTGCAGTGACTTAGAGTTTTTCTCCTCACTATAGTATGATGGGAGAGCATAATCAGTCCTGTCTCTTTTCAGGATATTTTCAGCACATATCTTGTTTATGCATGTTTGGCTCCACCAGAAACTCCACAGCAAGGACTGGGTACTATTTGCCTTGGTTCATGTAATCCATCAGACTTGACTAAGTTGCAGCAATGTTGAAATGGAATATTCTCATTTGCTTTGCAGAGTGAAAGGACAAGCAAGAGACAAGCATCAAAGAAACTGTGTTTTTTATATATTCATTCAAGCAACCAAGTTATGCTTCAAACCATGAATGATGCAGGCAGCACTTGGGATGTGCAGGCCCTTCCAGGAGCCCTCGGCTGTTGCCATTATAGAGTCGTAACTTGACAAGCAGCAGTTCAGGTGGAAAACGATCTGGCATGTGAGGTTTTCTCAGTCACTGTGCAAGAAATGTTTGTTTAACACATTAGGATTACAAAAGCTGTAAAAATAAACAGGGTCACAATAAAGGATAAAGCACGGATTTTGACAGACTAGACAAAGATTTTTTCAAATTTAAATTAAAAATCTGATATAGTGGGCCAAGTTAAGCTACTTGGTCCTGTGATTTCCTAATTGTTTCCCCTTTGGAATCATCATGATCTTGAGAACGCAAAAGGGGGGCTCAGTCCTGTTGTATTTGACTACCCAAACAAAATCCTAGTGCAGTCAAGCTTCTCTGAACTCAGTCTGTCATACACATGATTGAATTTTTTAGCAGCAGAATTGCAAAATGAATACAGGCTGAGGATGATACGTGAGGAAGAAAAGATAATATCTTGGTAACAAAATATGTACACATCCATCTATTGGGCTGGTACAGACTTGGATCTAAGACTTAGAATGAAATGCTCAGAGGACCTATACTGCATATATGTTAAGATGAATCTCTCTAAGTTTTATTTTGAGACAGTTGTTTTGAGAGAGCTATACCTAAACACAAAATGTGAATCCCGTTCAGTGCTTGGAGGGCATATGTCTGCATTTCTAATTTAACAATGACTGCAATAAAATCAAGATTTGCTTCCTGAGAAATAGCTCTTCCAGCAATAATTATCCCAAATCTATTTAGCAGTTTGCAGACTTATTAATACTATGTAGTGCAATGCAGCTGCAGTAATCCAGGGGAGCCTGAATTCAGCAAAATTTTTAAGCACAATGACTTTGATAGGTTTTGAGACCTAGTATAGGAATATCTAGTTCCAGTTCAAAATTAAGTATTAAGTAGTATTTTCTATTAATAGCAAGATTTTTTGTTCTTAAGTTTTAATGAGCAGGTTTAAATAACTTCTCCTCCTAGGACAAAGGGGAAAAGTAGAAATAATAGTCTCATTTGTCGGTTATCTGTTCTGTTGGCTATAAAAGACCTTGTTTAAAAAAAAAA
>JAWLRI010000169.1:2048153-2105715 GCA_034781795.1 Crypturellus tataupa | reverse complement strand
TTTTTTTTTGTTTGTTTGTTTTGTTTTGCTGTCTTACCAGTATGTGTAAGTATGGAAGCACTGTAATCAAAATCCTATATTTAATGTACAAAGGAGGCAGCCTGTTACTAGCGAATATTCTTTAACGCTAATGCTTTGAAGTTCCTATACTTCTTTCTTAGCAGCATCTAAGCTTTTCAATCTTTTTTATTATTATTATTTTATTTTATCAATATATCAGAATGTGATAAATTTGGAGGCATTTTCCATTTCCGTTGCATATTTCCCACAAAAGCTCAATGCTGCATGAGATTGTCTTTCTCCCCACATTACTCCCTCTTCCACTCATAGAGGTTATAGGAGGACTTGGAAAGCAGTAGGGATGAAGGAAGAGGGCAGGGAGAACTATCAGAGGAATCCACATCCAAGTGAAGAACGACTGAGCAAACTAGGCCTGTTCAGTCTGGAAAGTGGGCAACTGCAATATAATGTTATATATGACTGTTAATATGTATAAGCCTCACGAAGAGGATGGATAGGGATTAGTTGTTCACTCTCTTCAAGCACTAAAGAGTATTCTATGACATTTCATAGAATTTCATAGACATTTCATTTTTTGCTCCCTAGGTCTCTTCCTATAGTGCCAAGTAATGTAAGCACCTAGTTAAGTGCGCAAGGATGCTAAGATCTTTATTAGTGATGCTAGTGGGCTATAACACGTTGGGCCAGTATGTCTTCAAATGTCCATGTTCCCTTTTCTCTGGCCTGGTCTCTGCTAGAAACTATACCAGACAAATGCACTATTAATAGATTCTGTGAAGTTGTTCAAAATCCAGGAACTCAGCTACACTTAGTGTTAAATTCGACTTCTGCCAATCCAGGGGAAGTTGGTAATATCAACTTTTCAATATTCAGATCAACTTTTGCTGAGTTTTCAGTGCATTCAAGATCAAAACTTTGATGCTATCCAGTTACTTGGACTCGTGCTTCTTTACTCTTGATATTATGACCTTTTTGCTTAAAGACGACATTTTCTTTCTACTCTCTGATACTGAATGTGGAAAATAACATCCATCATATTATAGCTTGTTGTACAAAGTTAAGAGCCAAAGAGTTTGGCAGAAAATGTTCTCATTTTTGGTCCATACAAGCATATGATTCTGTTTTATGTAACTAATGCTAAAATGAAAGTCCATAGCAATTATTGTCCGTTTTTCCATTATCACACACTTACCTTTGTAAAGCTTCTACAGATCCAAGTTTCATGCAGAATGCTTTTTTGATACTGCTCAACAATTGTATTTGAGTTTTGAGCAGTAAAAAGACAGGAACTCTGCCAAAGTTTTTAAATTACCTATATAAAAATGCAAAGGCCTGGATATGGATTTTAACACTTATCACAAACACATGTAAGTCCCTTTCTATTTTTCCCTTCTGTATGTTCTGAGACGTCGGTCGACATATGGACAGAGGCAGTGTGGTTTGTTGGATAAGTGACCAGACTTAGATTTCTAAGACCCAGATACTCTGACCTTCACTGGGGGCTAGTCTGCTGGACACAGGGACATGTTTAGCATTTCCTTCCTGCCAAGAATTTTACAAGAAAATGGAATGACAGGAGAATGAGCTAGGGGATAGTATAATTATTTATGAATATGCGCTTTCGTTTATAGGAAAAACTGATTATAAGCTGTAATTTGCTAGTAGCTTTTGATATCAATAAAGCATTTTGATTGCTTTTTGATCTGTGACTGGCATTTTCTGGTTTATACTGGATTTGTCTTCCAGGTTACTAACTACTTCAAAAGCACCAGACTGAGGTGATGAAGGATACTGAAGTCTTTTTGTCCTTGTCTTCAAGGAGGAGCTTATAGTGCCAGGCATTTTTGCGCCACCTATCTCCACAGTTACAAGGGAAAAAAACAAAAATCCTCCGCCCTTCCGTCAGGGTGACACTTTCCCCTGTAGCCGGAGCAGGGACATCGCTGCCAAGGGCCAGCACTAGCAGCCCTCAGTGCACCCTGAAATGAGGCGCTTACCAAATCCTTCCCGTTGGACAGGGTCCGTCACCAAAGCCTGTATTCACAAGGCATTTCTGCGGCTTCCTAGATGCAAAGAACTGGACTTTTAAGAGTAGCACTTCTCCTAGGGAGTAAGTTTGATGAGAAGAAGGTGCGAGTGGAGGGGATAGGGCAAAAGGGAGAGGACAGCCGCAGGGGAAGACTGTGAGAGCAGGACAGCACAAAAGTTGTGGGCCTATTCTCAGGGGATATTACTTTGATTTGCACAGTAAAAAATGTGTAGAGATTAAATTCAACCCAAATGATTTACAAATCCATAGGTGTCTGTGCTCTCTGAAGGCACCATTCTTATGCCTCTCTGAATGGGATCCTTAAGGTTGCAGACAAAATTTTTCTTGGCTTTAGCTATAGGACCAGTGTGTTCTGGCACTTCTCTTTTTAACCATTTTGTGGAACAGAATTAAATTGTTTCCTTTTGTTAATACATTTTCATTTTACTAAAAAGTATATTTTCATTTAACCAAGAAGTGCCTACAGACAATCTAAAGTGCATTTTAGCAGAAAGAAATTCTGGAAGAAGATTCAAAAGAAAAAGAACTGCCTTCAGGTTCCCTTCTGCTCTGACAATCTTAAACTCATCCCGATTGCGCTCCTGAGTAGTTATTGGTGTACGTAGAAGTACAGGTGTATGTAATCACTAAAGAGATCTTCATGTGGTACCAGCTCCCTTCAAAAGTTTTTCTTTGCTTGTAAATATCATTTACATTTATAGACATTTATCTAAGCATTTTGCCAACTTGTTAGCATGACTATAAGAGGCCTCAGACTCTCAGATTTCATAGTTATATTCCAAAATTAGAGTGTTCTTGTGAACTGGCAACTTTCCAGTTTCTGAAACAAAGTAGGGCAAAATCCGGCACAGTGAACTATTAGCACTTGTCCCCACATCCGGCGCCCAGTCACCACTATTTATGTTCTCCTGTTACTCACAGAAGTTACCTGTACTATGGTAAAGAGATTATGTGTAGTTAGAACTGTAATTTGGTTAACATAAAATTTAACAAAAGCCACAAAGAGGTTGCATTTAAAGAGAAAAATTCCACAGGAACCTTCAGAATATGCTTCAAGCACAGGAAGAAACCTGGTTATTTGGATACTTGTATTTACATTATTAATGCAGTGATAATTTCACTTGTATATTGGAGATGCAATAAAGAATTCAAAGAAACTAATTGGCATTTCTGTTAGTCATTTAGAGGGTTTTTTTACTGATTTTTTTTTTTCAGTTGGAGACCATGGTCATGTTTTAATTTTGAGCAAGCAAAGAGTCCTAATCAAGAAGATTCGTGAGCTTCCTGCAGTTCCTCAGAACTCTGCCCCTCCTCTGCTGAACTTCAGGAGGTTCCTCTCTGCCCACCTCCCAGCCTGCCCAGGTCCCTCTGAAGGCCCACACAGCTCTCTGGCATATCGGCCAGTCCTCCCATTTTTGTACCATCTGCAAACTTGCTGAGTGACCATCAACCAGGTCATTGATGATGTTAAATGAGATCTATGGATCTCAAAACCCAGAAACTACAAGGTGTATTTGATGCCATCCCTCTCAACAAAATCCTGACACTTGGAGAACAAATAACACCAAAAGCACTGTTTTCTGCACACTTTATGTGGCTGTTCATTTTCTTAAGTATTGCACATACATTTCCCATTTCGATAACAAATCACTTCAACGGAGAGGTGAATCAACAGCAAGGAGATTTGGAGGGGTGAGCTAGAGCCGGAGCTTAACTTCACATGAACTAAACTGCACCTCTCTGAAAGAGCCCCTTTCTTTCCATTGCCTGCAGAGGAAGTGCAGCGGGATTAGCCTCCATCAACGCTCCTCTAAATGTCAGTGCAATAGATTGCATATGACTTGTGGTTAGGAAACCAGATAGTTTAATGCAGCCATTAATTAAACAAATCCATCAAGCCGGTCTCACTACACAATTTCAGAACCGAGCAAGAATTTCAGTGTTTGAAAGAATTTTTGTAATTAATTGCGCCCATGGAGGCAACAAAATATTAACACTGTCTGAAAAATCACCCCTTGATGCTGGTAGCACATTTATGTGAGCAAAAAAGCTCCCCTGTCTCTTCAGGAGTGCACTTAAGATACAAAGAGAAATGGTCTGAAGAACTGTCATTCAAAGCATGGTATATAACTGTTGCAGCATATAAATAAAGCAGGGTGGAAATATAGTTAAAATATTTACACACTCTGTAAGATTTAATGTTTCCTCAGAAACACCATTTACAAAAATGTTTGACATTGTGAAATAAAAAAGTACTTAACCCTTGTACTGTGTATCTGAGCATTTCCTGGTATAGGTTCATGGTGGCAACACCAAGAACCATAAATCCATGGAGGACACCTCAGAAAATGTGTGAATCGGATGTTCCTGGACTCCCAACACAAAGGCGAGTTGCAGGGAAGGAGGTGAATGCTTTCCACTTTCCACTGGCCAGGGAAAGAAGGAATTGCACCCATAAACCGAATGCCTGCATTACTTTAAAAGAAACTAATAATCAATAGCTTAAAAAACCCATAGCTTGGGTAATATTTCTTTCTAAACCCCAGGCTGAAGTAATATTTACATTTTGTACCAACCAGGAGACAGCAGCAATTTAGCAGGATCTAAACCAAGATAAAGACCTATCTATACATAAAATATAGAAGTGTTTCCTATATAAGTCTTTCCTAAAAACAAACCACCAGAAGGCAATACAGCTTTGTTTTCCACAAGGCTCCTCCCATGCATATGAATGAGTAGTTGCATTGTTTATATGTGCAAAGGATGTGTGAGAGACCTAGATTCCTCACAACTTTAAGAGAATTTTCTGCAGCTTCTATATTTACCAAGATAGAATCCCATTTATTTGCATTTTACACCCCAATGGGGGTGAGAACCAAATTATTATTACATACCTAAGATTTTGCATTTTAACTGTGGTATTTCCCTGTGAAGCCTTCTTTCAGAAATGTTAAGAAATGCACAGATTACACCCATTATGAACATTGATTTTGGCTATTGTTTGTTACTGTGAAATGTTTCCGTTACACATTACCTACACAGAAATGTACACAGAATGTATTGCAGTGTAATGCAAATATTGGACTACAATACAATTCAGCTACAAATCATAACCTTTCTCCATCTTTTTCTTCATCAGCAATTGTGGCAATAAGGGGCTTGTCTGAGACAGAAAAATGAACTTCTAATTTAATGATTTTTACTGGAAAGAGCAGCACCTCTAATGTGCAAGGAAACCCAGCAGGACTGTATATATTAAGCAGATTATTAAAAGGATACAATACGAAAAGATGAGCTAGACCTTTCCAGTGCATATAAAACATTGTCTCATTAATGCTATTTTATTCAGAAGCACTCATAGCTCTACTAAATGCATTATCAATTTACCAGAATTCAATTTATTTTTGAATCAAATCATTTTCTCTCTCCCCCCTCCCCCTACCTCAAGGCTCTGGCATCGCTCAGTGGTAATTATTAATATGATATCAGCAGTTTGGCCCCTGCTATATAAATACATACTAGATATGCAGGGCGAGCACGGGAAAGGGAGGTCGGAGGCAGCTTGGCAGCCAGTCAGCTCCTATGCAGCAATGTTTGCATTAAGGACATTCTGCCTTCCATGCTTAGAAGTAATAAAGTTTGATTGAAGACGTGTTCAGAATGCACTCTGTCCCATGCCAGGTATTTAATACCATGTAGATTTGGGAGCTGGGCTATCTGCAGCAAAAGGGATTTATTCCGGACTTCCCCAGTAGGAACTTGCTCGGTGGCCTGCAGCCACCAAGCCAGAGAGCAGATGGCTACTGGGGGTCTGAGCCCTTCCTTCTTGGCAGAGCAACTCAACGTGCTTCGCGTGCGTTTCTTAAAAGTCTTCCGCTGAAGGAAGAGTTTGCTTAAAACTGCTGCAGGGTCCAATACACACACACACACACACACACATCTATACTTTTTCTGAGAGCAGCAAGCCTGGGACTTGTGTGACAATGAGCTCTCATGCCGCTTGGTCTCACTCACACGCACACACCCAGTCCTTGTGCTTGTGAAAGTCAGGTTTGATATAGGCTCAAAAGTAAGGAAGCAAATTAAAAGAGCCACAAGTTGCATTTTTTTTATTGTTCAGAAAGTTTTCTGATTCTAAGCCAATCCGATTATATTTGAAGCCTGACTCCTAATATTTTTAATGCTGGGTGACATATCAGCATCCCTGGGTATTCACACAGGCTGTGGCTATTGCACAAAGGCTGTACTAAGTTTATACACAACTCTCCGTCTTAAAGACAGGGAGAGGGACAACCTTGCCAGTACCTGCGCTTCATTTACTTTAGATGATAGGAAACACAGTGCCTGTATTTGAAGTTCTGATTAAAGAATCTATTAGCTTAGCATTTCATATCACTAGCTTTCATATCACCAGCACACATGCAAATACACTCTTTATTCATTTGGATTTGCATATGCATATTTGATTTAACACATGATGTAGCCGTCGACTTTTATACTGTTGCTAAAGTGACGTGTGTACTGAAGGACGTAATGCCCTGCCTCAGCAACCAAGAATTTAAATTTGAGAATGCCTGGAATAAACGCACCTACAGGATGTGCCTCCTTTTGAGACGTATATGGTAGCAGGAGGGAATTGTTAGACATCCTTCCAGATTCACTTACAGTCTCAAGAGCGGATAACCAGCTGGAACACCGGTGCAAGTCACAGCATTGCAAATACTCAGTTACAGGAACAGCTGCAAGTTGTTTCAAGCTCTGTGTTCACTGCAAAGAAAGTTTCACTTTTCTGCCTTTTTAAAATGAATCTCAGGCTATTGCTAAGGCAGGATGCTCTTTGCACACAAGCCTATCCCACAGACCTGCTGATCTTCTCTCTAATGACTTGTGGTTTCCTGTTTGGAAAGCACCAGTGCGGCAGCCCGAGTAGTCTGGGTCAGCAGACCCGTGCTGCTTGACCGCGACGTAGCTGCGTTTCGAACACGCTTGTGCTCACCGACGCTCAAACACACCGCCAGGCAGCGAGACATCGAAACATCTGCAAGGAGCAGCTTTTCTCTCCTTGCAAGGGAGGAACAGGGAGCAAAACAGGCTACCTGGTGTAATTGCTTCCCATAAACGTCTTATTGAGAAATTCAGTTCATTAAAGCCAAATTGGACACCACTGGCTTGATTTGCCTCATTAAGACTTATTTAAAGTAGCAGTAACAATAAACTGCTTAGAGATTTATAGCTAGACTTTTAGCTGACTGTGAACAGACAAATAGCAGGACCAAAGCTTTTTCTTTTGTAGTATTTTTTGCTCACTCATACTTTTGGGCATAGATACGTATCAAATGAACATTTACTAAGTTTGAAGTCAGACCCTGAACAAGCAGCAAGGAAGACAGTACCAAATACAGTAATTTAGCAGTAATTCTTTTGTTTGTCTGTTTAAAGGAAAATTGCTTTTTTTTCTCTTTGTGTTATACAAGGTGAAAAAGCTAAGAAAGCAGGAAAAAATGACTGTGATAAAGTTGATCCTTTTCCATGAAACTTGAGGTCAAAGAAAAGAAATTCCTTGCAGAATTAGTGTTTATTATGACTACGTCTTCCAGGTAGACTGCAGAATTGCAGGAATGTTTGTCTTCTGAAGCAATTACACTGCAGGAGCCTGTACGTATGTAGAGGAGAAGGGCATGAGCATTGAGAAGTGATCAGGATTTCAGCATTTTCTCATAGCAAGGGTTCAGGGCAAGAATGACTCAGGCTACAGCTAACACATTCTGAATGTGAACTTTGGTGCTTTTCCTCATCAGGATGAAAAGCATTATCTAATGCTTCAAACAAGGCTCCAACTTAGAAACGGCTGCAGCTTTGCTCTGTGGGTGCAGCAGATCCCCTGCACGTTTATGTAGATATATACCTCTGTATAGCTCACTGGCAGCAGTTTGTGGTCTCTTCAGCCTGAAACCCTCGAAGGCAGAGGAAGCTCTCACATGATTTACATGTTTGAGTTTTTGAACGTTAAAGCTCATTACGTAAGATAGTATAAACTTGTACAGCAGAAAGATGGTGAGTTTGGCTCATATTTCTCTCTTCTGCTGCAGACTTTGCAGAGATATGTGCTATCAAGAACAGTTTTAGCTTAGAATATTGGTTGTTTTCAGTTAAACGCTCAGACAAACTGCATTTGAGTTTATCAAAGCCACTGAGCCATGTCCAATGAATCAAAAATGATATGTATGCATTTGGCATTCACAAACAAAATATGCAAAAAAATATTCATCTATCACTAATGGAAAGTCAGTTCTGATACTCTGAAAAGCTAAAACTTTAAGAGAGAAAAAAAAGCTGCAAAATATAGCAGCACATAGTGGCAACCTGAAGTTCCCAAAGCCTTGTTCTGTAGCAGTAGTCATGTATCTTAGCAACAAAGAGATAAACCATAAACTAAGATTTTGGAAATTCATCTTCAAAACATTCATTTTTGCCATAGCTCTCTATTCCCATCATTCTTGCTGACCCCTTTCAGAGACCATGCCTAGGAAAGAGATCCTGAGAAAAAACTTCTGTTTTTTTTTATTATTATTTTCCTTTTCTCATTTTCCTAATAGTCACTACTAAAAAATGTCCTTTCTTTGCAAGCTAGAGCTCATCATCATTCTGAAAGCAGTGTTAAAATCTGAGTGTTGAGAGGCACTTTATCTGGAAAAGTTTCCTTTTGAAGTTCATGGGACAGATTGGAGATCATTTTATGTGGAAAACTTGAAATCTGTCATACCGATCTAGGCAACACAAAGTGCATCCTCCCAATTAAGCTTAATTCTCATTTTCCCTATAGATAATTTTATAGCTAAATTATTTCTGTATGTCAACGAAGGGGGATTTTTAAAAACACCTATGCAGAATACCCTTCATTCAGTGCTACCTGGACTGCAAGTGAGTCTACATTTACCCAAAAGTTAAAACCAACTATTAGGAATTCCACCACCATGTGGTTTGATGAGCAGTTGATCTGGTCTAGATTTACTATAGCCAAAAGGCAACAATTTCACCCTCTTTCTACGCCTCCTTGTACCTTCCTCCTCAACCTGCTTCTCCCCGCAGTGGTTTGGCCCCTCCAAGCATCTGCTCAGGCACGACACAGCCCTTGGTGCAAAGAACGACAATCTGATTAAAAAGGGAAACAGGTCTCCAGAGTTAATTTAGGATCATTTAGGAGATAGAGGACAGAAACCATGATTTTATGGGAGGATGGAGGAGACACTGAGGTAGTTTAATGTCGTTTCAGCAATGGACTGGAAGAAGAGCTGATGATATTAGAGTGAAGAGATGTAGGTTTGTTAATTCTCTTGCTTCTATCATAGGCGAAAAATAATTTGGGGTTTCCTAAAACCACTTAATGTGCCTGAAACATTTCATTCAAAATCTTTTGACTGACTCACTGCTTTAAAAGGGAAGGCTCAATGTTAGAGCCTTTTACAGAGGGAGATTTTACATGGAAAATAATCAACCAATAGATTAATTTAATTCTGAGTCTTGCCTGCCCACAAACTTCCAAAGCAAGAATAAAACCACAAGCCTGCAACAATGTCTGTATTTGTTTTGGCCTTTTCAAAGTGAAGCTCTACAGCTTTTTACTAGTGTGTTCCTAATTGCTAAAGTAAATGCAAAATTAAATCCAAAAAGTGCAATGAGGCACCAGAGCGACTAACTGAGTTAGGAAAAGAGACGCTGCCACTAATTGTTTTCCTATGAGAGAAAGACAAAGCAACAACGTTCCTGAACGGCGTGGCAGGTCCAGGAAGAAGTGTGCAGTCACAGGCTGCTGCACATCAGGGATTTTGTCTTTCGGGAATTAATGAACAAGGTAATGGTGCAGCTGCTTTAACATTTTCCAGTCCATTCAGAAGTAATGATGACAAATAGCCCTGGATGATACGAGTCCGGGAGCACTCCCTCGTGGCCTTTCCCAACAGTCCCATAAGGATTCACATCCCTGCTTCTTGCCTCAGTTCCCCTGCACTGGCTGGTGCTGGCGAAGATGGGGCACTGCTTGGCTCTGCTGGAGAGGACGCAAGAGCTCACCCAGCCACGCGCTCCGGCCCCGCAGAGGATGCTGAACGTGGCCAGGGAGTGAAATACTTCTCAGTCTTTCAAAATCAATTATTGTTGGAGCTTTTTGAAGAAACTCCAGATCATCTCATACCCCCCCATTTTTCCTTGCCTGAACCGGGGCAATGATAATCAGACAAGCCTCCTAGCATGGAAGTTAGAAATGCTCTGGAGCTGTCAGTGCTGTGGCAAGCACACAGAGCCTGGGGAACCTTGCAGCCCCTGATCCTGCTGAGCAGCCCCATTCCCATTCCGTTACAGCATTGGGAATATGCCACGGGGTTTTGGCAGGACTCCAGCAGTGTCAACTTCCAAAAAGGGTCACAGTATGGGCATGTTTTAGTGCATAAAAGAAACTGCATGAGAACCATCACGCTCATGTTATTCAGCTGCTCTCCATCCTCTTCATGCAAGCCAACGAGAGAAAAAATAGGCCTGGAAGATGGCTGCTGGCCTCCGGCACTTGATAAATTAATGCAAATTAATAACTAATCTGGGATGAATTGCAAAACGGGGACTGAACGTTCATGTCTCTGTGCAGAAGCGTGCAGGGGTAGAGTGCCTCAACATCAATCAACAGAGGAAGGGAAAAAGACTCCACGAAGGCTATGGGCCCAACAGCCAAGCGAAACCCTTGCAGGCTTTCCCGGGGAGCTGGAACACTGCCTCATTTATTCCAGATGTAACCTACAAGACTCATTTGTTCTGACGATGGCAATATTTCATATGTGCGTCTCAAACAGTAAGCAACTGGAGGTTAAAAATAGGTTAAAAACTGGAGGTTAAAAAATGTCACAAGTGTGTGCTGTTCACATCCGTACACAGGAGACCTGGGATCAAACCTCACAAGACCATCTCTTGTCTCCTGTAGGCTGAGAGCAAGTCCCTGACAGCGGCACGAGATGACTCTGCTTGGTCACCACGTGAGCGTTCATTCAGGAAAAGAACTTCCAGCTCCTCTGTATTTTTCTGGGTGGTTAATCCAGTGGGAGCTTCTCTGACTTCTATGTTTTTTTCATCTGTAAAATTCAGATATTGCAAATATAACTCAAGTTCTACAAGACCTAATTTGTTAGAATTTATAAACTTGTTCTACTTTGGAAAATGTACAATGACAGAGCTCAGAAGAGTTTCAGGGTTCCAGAGCTTCTTAATAGTTTTTTTAAAAACTGAGATGATTGCCTTGAAACAAGTAATGATTAGTATCCAGGCATCCTTATTCATGATAGAAGAATCGTGAGCAGGCTTGTGAGACCATACTAACACTTTCTACAAATAAAAATGATATTTTTTAATACAAATATGCTGTATTGTACCTTAAAGAATAATCCGCTTGCATGTAGGTATTTATATTAGCTGCAATTCTAATTTTTTGTAATTGGATTTTATCGGGTTTCCCCCCTCAAGATTGTTCTCTATTAAGAGAAAAGCCTGTACATAAGTACAATATACTTACCAGGAGCAATCTAGTTTAACAAGTATAGTAAAACTTAATAAAAGCAGCAGCAATGGCTAATGTGTTAGTGTGTTTACTCACCTCAGCCGCTCATGGTAAATTATGCAGAGAGGATATATCTAGAACATGAGGTTCAACTAAAAAGAGAACTTATCAAACACACTTCTTTGAAAAGATAGTTTTAGTCTTGCAGATCAAGTTAGAATAATGATGATGAAAATGTTGAAAAAACAAAAATTCCATGCAAAAAGGCAAGACTCTTCAGTGGTATTCAGTGGTATCCTGTGGTAAATGTATGTGAAATTATGATTGATTCTAAAATATACCTTTTCTTTACTCTGTCATAATAGAATATATCCAGTGTTGTCAAAAGGATCCAAGAGTTAGATGCTATTTTTATCTCAAATAGAAGACGTGATGTATTCCTGCATGCTTTTTAAGCTGGACAGTGGCAACAGAACTTTTTGGAAGCAAAGATACACTTTGGGATTTTCAGTGAAGTGTAGAGATGTGTTATTTATAGTAAATGACCATTAAAATCTTTTTTCATACAATTTTGCTTATGAAATATTTCTCTGGTTGTCAAACAGATTCCTAATGTGACTCTTCACGGCACATAGTACGGTAACAAAAATATGGTATATAATTTGTAGATAATTCTTCAGGGAACTATTCATGAGAATGGACAGTTAGAGGGGGAGAACAGCAACAAAGAATAAATGAAAAAGAGGTAAGTACATTTCACACACAGATTAGTGTATATCGTACACAAAAACAAGCCTAATTTCAAAGATCTTTCCAGAGGTTTCTGGGAAAAAGTCCTTACCCTTGAACAACTGAACTAAAGGGCTGAATAACCGAGGTGTCATTTTTACTTTATTACAAAAATGTTAACCTCTAAAATCTATTGTTTTCTGTACAAGTGACTAGAATAGGAAAAGGATTCCAATTTTAGGATTTCAGTGTGCTAATTAGACACAGAAACATTAGGACCTGGATGAAACTGCAATTAGCAGAGATTTAATGAGCTGTGTAATGATAAGTGACAGGGATATGTAACTTTACAACCATAATTTCCTGACTAGATGAACTCCTAAATACTGCACTTCTATGTCCTACCCCAAGGCACTTTGACCTTTCTAGCTGCCCAGAGGAGAAACAGCAGCCTACAAAGCTTTTAGGACTTGCACAATATTTTAGCGACAGGAAATTCCTATAGTTTCAGGGCAATTTCTTACTCTGATCAGAGCAAACATTGTTTTCCATGCTAGTCTAAACATTTTTCGTGCTCGTTTTAATCCACTTTATGTGGATAGAAGAGTTTGTCTGATGACAAGAGGATCCTCTGAAGTAGCCACAGAGGGATAGAATATCAAGGCATCCAATATCTGCAGCAACCTCAGACAAAGTTTGGGTGATGGAAAGGATGCACAAAGAAAGCCTATAATAAAACACCTCATAAAATTAGACCAGAAAATCCCAGAAAGAAAGCAAAACCCAGTATTAGAAAGACCGTGTTTGTAGCATACACAGAGATCAAGAAGAAATTCTGTTAGGTAAAGGACAGATCTCAGAATTAGGTTATCTGAAACCATTGATTGCTTCTGACCATCCTTGACTTCAGACAAGTCAAACTCCCTCTGCCAGTCTCAACAGAGGAATGTTATATCTAACAAAATAATTCGAGTGTGATGAAGTCCTCAGACTCCTGATGGCAGTCATTAACTTATTGCAAATACTTTTAAAACTCAGTAAGAGGAATATTTTCTTTCAAATCTTAATCTTTCTTAGGCAGATGAATTATAATATATGCTGTGCCTATATGATCCCTTACAATTTTATCTCTTTCACTCCTTCAGTGCTTAGCATGTGTTTCTTATGACTGAGATAAGCGCTCTGTGGAGCAGTGCCTTAGTTTTTTCCCTGGTCTACTTTCATTTTACTCAGAGCAAACCCAGCAGTAAACAAACTGCCTTCTATCCTTCCATTTTAACTGAATTTATAGTGAGCAAGACTGAGAGATAATATAATTAAAGAGTACTTGGAAAGGTCCAAATGGCCTAGGTTCTGCCTATAATGAGATGCTGGCAGAGTTTAGGTACCTGTGTCAATGAAAAATGATAAAAAATATTGCTCTCCTGAAAAAAAAACAAATCCTTGGAGACATCCAAAACCTTGCTAAACACCCACACTGCATGTCCATACATGCACAAAGAGGCGGATGTTCTAATGTGGTCCAGAATTGCTGCAGAAGACATGGATACATCTACCATTTGGCATTCACCCGAAACCCCAGCTGCCTGGTCATATCACACACCAACCTGGCCAAAGCTGGCACTGCTTGGGTCTTCAAAATGGGAAGAAAAAAAAAAACACTTACATAAAAGTCAGTGGCAAGAGAGGAAGTGATGGAAGTGATGAAGACATCAGATTAGATAAGACATTGCCCATATGGCAGGTCTGATATCTACCTTGTTATGCATCTGTTATGTATCTTTTAAAAAAAGCTAGCAATATGATAAAGTTGTATGTTTATCCAAAGTGCTATAGAGGTATTACTTGCTATGATATATAATTTAGAAGTTCTGAGGCTGTCAGACTTTTGATGACAAGGAAATGCCCAGCAGCTTTGCCAGGTTATAGCATTCCTCTGCCTCTCTGCCACTGCCTGCCACTCTTTCCTTCCTCGATGGCTTAACATTCAAGATGATTCTTTTTCCTGAGCAGACAGGAAAAAGAATCTTTCCCTTGTTCCCTGAGTCAGTGCTCAGGGCGTTAGACCAGCAGTCACATTTGCAGAGACGAGAAGGCACTGCTGGTGTGCAAGGAAGCAGGAGCACATTAACCAGGCAGGTCTCCAGTGTTTACCTGTTTAGGCAAGGAGAAATGTCACTGTGCAAGATAGACCTTAGCATTTACAGATCCTAAGTGTCTTGCTGTGCAATTCTAAAATAAGCAACTTTCTTGAGTTTTATCATACCAAAGGGGATGGGAAAGGACGGCAGCAAGTAAGGCTCCAGGACACAGGTCCATAGCACCAAGCTTATGCTTAGGAATAAGATGGTAAGGCAGAGCCATAATCTATCTACCTTTGAAGAAAAACAATTCATTTTCTTCTGGAGGAAGGCAGACTTGGAAAAGAGGTGGTCAGTCTCTAGCTGTGCTGTGCATGATGCGCGGAGGGAGAGGAAGAGCAGAAAAGGCAAGTGATGAATGGCCTGTGATATCAGGTTGTTGTTGGCTACCTTTGACCCTGGCACATCCTCCTAAAACAACGTCGTGCAGAAACAAAAAATAAAATAAAGGAAAAACAGAGTTAATGGACTGCTTGCTGATAGTCTTCGCTTTTCTTTATTTTCTCGCTTATCTTTATAGGCCACTCTTGTGCACTTCTCAGACTCTGTAAAATGGCTTTCAGAGACGGGTGGATAATATCCAACTATGACAAAAGCTTTCAGCAGTCATCTAATGTCCCAGCTGAATAACTCAATGTGGAGCACAAAGCCCATGGAACGCAGTGCCAATAATGCTTATATCTAACCTTCCCCAAATAACCGCTGCAACATGCACAGTGATCCCTCGGCCGGTAACAGGAAAGTGAAAAGTGATGTACCCGAAGGCTTCGGAAATGAAGAATCACCCAAGTCACACTAGCAGGCCACAAACACAAAACCATTTCTTGTTCCATATGGTAGTTGGATTTCATACTATTCACACGCCATTGGCACAGTATAACCTTTGGTGTATGGAAAACAAGTCAGCTTGCTATGCTAATGTTGTTTTATGAAATCTCTTTCTCAGACAGTAACAAGGATTAAAAGAATACAGTGTACCTTATTTTTCAATTAAAATGACAGCAGCCAAATCGTACTAAAAGATTAAATGTATGTGGATTACTTCCTGCAGTCTTTTCTTGGTTTTAGTTTGAATAAGGCAGTTGAAGCTGTAGGATAACCTTGAAAGATTGCCAATTTGCCTGTATGTCATATTTTAATCACTGCCTAAACCTGCAGGTATAAGATTTCCTTGAAAGTGGCAGTACAAAGCATCTTCTGGAAAAGCTTGACAAAAATCTGTAAACAATGCAATGAAATTCTTAACCAGCTGCTACAGGGAAAGGTACCAAATTCCTTCTACTTTCAAGGCAACTTGATACAATCATATATCCAAGTAATGGAGAAAAAAAGAAAGAGAAAAAAAACAGTCTAACCGCCAAAGCACAACACAGGAAAGAATCCCTGTCCTGCTTCCAAGTAGTGGAAATGTTTTCATAAGATTTTGCACATTTTGACTTCAATGAAATAATATGAATTAATTAAGAACTCTCTTAAAATATGTTGTAATCTAATGTGAATTTGAGAAGATGAAGCAGCAAGGAATTCATGATGTTTTTGATCCCTCCTGAGGTCTGAGTCTGATGTAGTCGTCTGTTTTGGAAGAGATTCCAGGCAGAAGTCCTCCTCATGTAGCAGCTCCCTCACTTGTAACAATAATTCGTCAAACAGATAAGTCGTTGGAAATTATCCATCCCTTGTTCCAGCCTGAATATTTTATGATGAAGAGTAAGTGGCCATTTGGAAACAATCATCTTCCTCCTGTTTCCTCCAGTTTCTCCCAGTAACTCCAGTAGTCCTCTTAAAATGAGATTTATAGCCAAAAAAATAAGGTTTCCACCCTAGTGAGTCTTTAGTTATTCCATATTATCTAGTAGAGAATTGCATATATTGATAATACCCCAACTCAAGACCCCTTACATCTAGTTTGCAAAAACAGTTTGTACTCATTAGCCAGAACGGAAGCATTTATTTTAATGCCACCAGATTTTGCCTCCCTGCAAGGAGTACTCTGATACGATTAGAGCAACATGGATTTGGAATCCCAACCTACGGCACTGAAGACCTGCTCCTTTAATTCATTTTTCACCTATGCACTCCAAAGCAATGCAAAGGTGTTCTGCTGTGTACTTCTGTATTTGTGTGGTTTTCCTTGAACTTTAATCTTCGTTCTGGATGCAACATTTTCTTAAGGTCTTTATACCAAAAATGTAGGCTATTTGGTCTTAAATGAGTGATTTATGCACAACCTTAACAGACGGTTATTACTTTCTATAAGAGCAGAATCTTGTGAACTGAAAATCTTGAAAGTTTGTGATTTCAAAATTAAAGATTTTCTATGTATGATCTAAGTAAAACTGTCAAAGAAAAATGCTTTGGTATGATACCTGTTTGAAGATACACATCCTGCTAAAACCTCTGTTTCTGCTACATTGTGGGATTGGTTTTTTTCTTAGATCTGGCTCTTGTCCAGTGCTTTAGAGCACCTGAGGCTGTACGTACCCATCCTCTATGGCTATTCCTTGTGACTGCTTCTAGCTCCTGCCTCGGAAGGGGGAGAGGAGGCTGGTATTGAGACTCACAGCCCTTGGAAATGGTGAGAGTGGAGCAGGCTGAGGGCAGGCTGAGCAGTGAATTTGGGCAGGTAGCTGATTTGCGAAGAGCTGGCATTTGTAGGGGACAAATAATGCCTGCAGTAAGGACCAAACACACCAAAAGAGTGACTAACATTAATTACCATGTACACAGACTTTCTATTTTGAAAACATCGCATCGACCAGCTAAACTCAGCTCCTGATCTCACTGTCTTTGATCTCCTATCCCTTAATCTTGCTTTTCTTGTTGGTCTTAAACTACAGGTAGAATTTTCTTTCAAGAATCTCCCTCCTTCCCTCCCCTTATTCCATCTATTTCTCAAAGAAAAGGTGAATATTTCTCCTGTGTTATGGGTTAAAAAACAACCTTTTTCTTAAAGGAACTCTTCCAGGAAGTGCTCCTTTCAAAAGGGCCTCTTCTGCTGGTCTCAACAGAAATTATTTTTTTCCCTCTTTCTATCCAATGCCCACTTAAAATCTCTCTGTTTTTTTTTTCTCTTTTTCTTTTTGTTTTTTGGTTTTATAAGTGTCCGTACCAGTACATGAAAGGAGTGCAAGGCATGATTTCCAGGGCTTGACTTCATCCCTGCAGTGCTTGGGTCTGCTTGTGAGGGCTGTCTAGGGACAGGCACCCGCTGGAGGGGAGGAAGAGGGTCAGGTGCGTGGATACAAGATGAGCCAGGATGCTTTGCTGCAGCGGCATTGAATAGCTTCTGGCCTCCTTAATCTAATAATGCAGATGTAACTATTGAGCCTAGAAGGAAGTAGGTATCATTCTAAAAAGAGGTAGTTTTACATAGGATTAAGAAGTAATGGGAAGCGAAGTCTGTGAAAGGAAAGCTTTGTCTCACTGAGAAATGGGAAAACACAACCATTACACACTCCCTAGAGGCAGCAAATGCATGAGATTTCACTGATTTTTTAACTAAATGAGAAGTTTAAGGGTCTCTTGTTATTCAGATCAAAGAAGTCTTTAGCAAATAAAGCCACATTTCATTAAAGAAGTCTTATTTAGTTTTTACTCCAAGTAACTAATAAATCCTGCCATATTCTGATGTTTTTGGTACAGTCTGGAAAAAATATCCTATCTCATTTGTGCCTAGGGAAGTGCTTTAATGTAAACTGTGCTTCATGCAATCATCACGATCCAGATGAAAAAACAAGGACAGAAGCGGTTGAATTATTTCATAGTGAATAATTTTCTTCGAAGAGAAAGATAGTTGCATTCAGCAGCTGGAAAGGGTGCAAACAGCCGGAAATTAACACTGAAACATGGAAAATAAAGCACATTACTTAGGACTTAAGCTAATTGTAATCACTAAGTGAAAACCCCTTCTGGCTTTCGGACTAGCCTAGACCAGTTTCTTCACTTGGTATTTGCATTCTGCACAGATAAGCTGAGCAATACCTGTCTCAGCAAGTACCCAGGCAGGATTTGTGCACTCCGTTCAGTCCCTCACTGTCAGTGTGCAGCAGGCAGGATTCTCTGTGACAAGGATTATGCTCTGTTTAGAGGACAAAACATATATCACTCATCAGCACAGAAGTTGTACAGCTAAGAATCTTAGTAATTAAGGGCCTCACAATTACATTCCATAATTTATTCATAGTATCAATTACAGGATTCCTAGTAGAGGAAGTCAACCTAATTATGTTTTAAAAAATTTAAATTAGTTTCTTCTGTTCAATTAAGGCAAGCCAGAAGCTCTTCAGGGCACCCACACGGTCAATGGCAAACTCTAATAACTTTGCAGCAAGATGGGCAGCCAGAGCAGCTGGTGGAAGAATGCTTTTGCAAAACAAAATGGCTAGCTGGTTTCATCTTTGTGAGAGAGTACTTAACCTGCTGAATACAGTAAATTTTGACTTTCTATACATGATTGATAGAAATTCTGCAGCTTCTAAAACCAAAAATAGGCATTGGGAATTATGTTTAGGAACTCCAGTCTGCCTCTCAGTGTGATGAGCAATCTTTCTTGGCCCACAAGCACATGTGTAGATGACAACACGTCAGGGGAATGTTAAAGACAAAGTCATCCAAGACTGAAGTCACCTCCTTGGCACGTCTGGTCCTCTTCATCAATGGATATTCCTAATGTGGGTCCTTCATACACATAGGTAGAGGGAATGGGTTTGGTCCTGCAGCCCCAGAGCAAGGACAAGTTTTGCGTTCAAGTAGCCCTAGAGCCACTTGGCTTGTGGAGGTGCTGAGCACCAAGGTCAGTAGAACCTCTGTGCTGCACCACTGTTTCATCTCTGCCTTCCATTTTCTTCTTCCCTAGGCCAAAGATGCAGTTTCACCCTTGGGAAAGACTAAGCTTTTAGTTAAAAACAAAGCTACTCTGTTTATACTAGATCATCAAAAAGAAAATAAATGACAGCTTGCAAGGAACATACTGCTACAAACGGCATTTCTGGCAGAGAATGTGGGCATTTTCAGATGTAATTTCAAGTCCCAACTAAAAAGGCACCAGGTATGTAGCTCATGCGCAAATGCTTCTGCCCTGATAAAAGAGCAGTGGGCCCCAGGACCCATTGCGGCAGTTATTACAGGACATTCCTTTACATATCCCACGCGGTGAGTTGCAGCTAGCTGTATTATAAATCCAGCTGTAGCTTTTGGTGCATTAGTGGTTGCTTGACTACAATTGAGTCCTGTTAGAGTTTGGATGTTTGGTGAACTTTTTTCATTCCTCCCTTTCTGCTACTATAAACTCCTTTTCCAGATATTTCACCTCCAAAACCTCAAAGCTGCAACTTCCATCTATGGATTTGGGATTATGATTTCTTTCAAGAAAATTTTCAGAGGGACAAATAAACTGACAAGCAGTTTCCTATATTTCCTAACTACAAAGTGAGCACATTACCAGATAAAGCTAAATCAGCACATTTTTTGATCCATTCCCCTTAATACATCAGTCAATCTTTGGTAGACGTTTTCCAATATTTTGGTGAATCGTTTGTGCATGGCCAGGAAGTAAGATATACAGGGAAACTTATTTCTGTGCAGAAACAAGACCAGAGTTTTGCCTAAAAGCTCCCGTATTCATTATTGCAGCTAACAGGGCTTTATTGTCTTCCTTATATTTTCAAAACTATGCGGCTATAGTCAACATGGGTGAATTTATTCAGTTCTGGGAGTGATGAAAGGTCTACAAAATATCTCCAGTCTTCAGGCTTCTGTTGTAAGGAAAATTTGGTGGGAAAATTGCTGTAAACTAAATAAAATAGATTGCAAACAACACAGCCTGCACCTATTTACCAGAGAGATTCAATGACATATTATGAAAAACACCATATAAATGAGAAAAGCCTCTCCCAATTAAGAAATCTCTCTTTAGCACTTGAAAGTCCTAAGTCATTTAACATGTTTCATCATATTTGGGTCAGAAGGAGGAAAAACAGCAACAAAGTAACTGAAACACTTCCCATGCTCAGGAGACTGCTGCATTTTCTAGCAGAAGGGAGGGTGTTTTTCTCAAAACATAAAACCAGTCATACCTTAAAAAGCATGACCACAACCACAGTCTTGCTTTCTCCCCGAATCATGCCACAGGCAGGTGAAGGCAATATCCATAGCTTGCCTTAACAGACAAACTTAAGAGATACTGGAACCAAAATATTTACTTTTCCTTCATGCATCCTCTTGAGATGAAGATGATGACACTCCCAAATAAAGAAGTTCCTTAAAAAGTTTCTGCATGGAACCTTATACACAGATATGACATATTTTAACAAATGTTTTGGATTGTCTTTGTGCAAATCTGGAAAGATCATGGTTCTGGAAGGAATTACACAAGTTACAGGCTGTGTAAAATGATACATCCTTTCAGTTTTGAATTTAATAGGCGAAATGACAAAAAAAAGAGCAGCAATTTTTAACAGTTTGGCTCTAGGCAACAAGATCAGAACACGACCCATATCATTTAAGCTTGTTCACAGCATCTGTGAGGGTGTCTGCTACCATCTGCAATAATGCCTGCAATAAGGGAAGTGCCTTGACAAATAAATGAAGTGGAGGAGAGGTGAGACCAAGACCACACAATTAAGCTGTTTTTACTTTTCATCTACATGGAAAGGAATTCATTTCCAACTAGAGACAAAGATCTAGTATAAAACATGACCGAACTTGAATTACAGAGATACAGAGAAGGTATCTGTATCTGTCTTAGAGAATAATTTTAACCTAAATGAACACAAAATCCAAATTCTAGGTGCATGAGAAGTTTCTTTGAAATCAATGGAACTGCTCCTACACTCACACACTGAGGGAAGTGACTTAGGATGTCTAAATTCTACATGAGCATATTTAGACCATTCTCTAATTCAGGTATAAGAATAAGACTTTTTTTTTCTTGCTTGTGCACCAAAAGGCATAGCAAGGTATTTTGACTTTCATTGAGTGAATAAAAAGGGGTATTATAGAAGTTAATGCATTCTGTAAGAATCTTAGAGAAGAAAGATGCTCTTCATTACTATATACCAAACTTGGTAATATGAGGAAAAACAATCATTGTAAAACAAGATGAATGTCTGTATTTAAACCACAAAACCTTTAATCAAAATTGATCTGCTTGAATTGGTTCTTCAGATAATTCTAAATTCAAGTTAAAATTTGAATCTCATTTCAGGAATTAATGTTAAACAACTGTGTTAAGTTCCCTACGCTAAACCTACAGTACGAGAATTTACACAGAGTGTAAATTCCCATCACACAGAGTGTTCCCTTACAGCTGGAAGGAATTGCATTACTTTTTTAATTTAAGCAGCTTTTAAATCTCAGCTTAACTACATATAAGAAGGAGTCAAAGGTTATCTATTCTCTGTGGAAGTTAATTTGGGACTATTTGTGTAGGATGAGTCTGTTAATATTTGTAGCTAATGTAGATGCATTTACTTGTGGGCTTTAACCATGCATTTTTTCTTTAGATTTCTATAGGTGATTTGACCACATTGAAAACCCAGCATGAACTGGAAAATTCTGACCTCCCACAAATGTAGAATTTTCACTTTCGTCCTCCCCATCCTTAATATGAGTTTGATTTCTGGGTACAGTTCAAGAACTATTAAGGTGCTTAGGACTTGGTGACACCTTTCAGTCTCCATTCAATAATCCTTGGTTTCTATCAAGGTGTTCTCAGAGAAGCTTGCCAGTCTGAATTTTGATTCATGAGATTGAGATCTAATGTTATTTGAAGGTAACTCTACTTTGTTTCCAGCCCTAGGAAGATTCATACTCCTTATGGGCTTGATAACTCAAGGCACAAGGAAGACAGCAAAAATGCAGCTTCTTCAACTGTGTTTCCAGTAGCAGGTCTTCAGTTACTATTTTACAGATCCCTGTGGTATCCATGAGTTAGTTGTCCTATGAGAAAAGTTCAGCTACAGTGGATGTTGGCTAACTATCACAAAACTTCTCATGCAAAGTCACTATAATGTGATTTATTTTGTTTAACAACAGACAACCAATCAATGCTGAATTATCATTTTGCCTGAAGGTTGTGCTAGAAAAGCAAAATGATCCTTAAGTTTGAACTTGTCTTATAAAATGGCCTGACACGTATTTCTTTGAAGTCTCTAACTTTGTTGTTTAAATTCAGTATTTCTGATTATTTGAAATGTAACCGGAGCAAAACTGTAATATATTCCACTATATGTAATATATTCCACTATTTTACTGGAAGTCTTATCAGATACATTAAATATCTCAGAAAATTGTTCTTCGCTTTGGGTCCCACAGCAGACTGTTCATTTTTGAACATCAAAGCTTGTGGTGGTTGAAAAAAGAACTGAGTTGAGTTTCAAACTGGTCTGTAACATCTTCTATTACTCTCTGGCATTGGTGTCACAAATAAGCTCACTTAAGATGACAGTCAACAGCAATGGGCTCAGAAAAGTAGATTAATGATTTGTTCACAGTCACTGAACTTCTGGTCTGCACAAATACCTCTTTTCTTAATATACTGTGATGGCTTTTATTACTCAAACGGATGTAATACGCAAAAGGATTGCTCAGATATACTAAATCAGAGAAGCAAAATTCTTTGCTTTCATTTAACACATCACTTCATTTTTACTGAGACAAAGATAAATGGAACCGATAGTGTAAATCAGTGTTGTGGTCCAATGATTTTTTTATTGCAAGGTTATTAAAGCCATCTTCAAAGGTTTATTTTCTGTTTACGTGACATCTGCTTATTCAAAATACTTGTTTTTCTTTTTTGATGTGGCATTAATTTAAAGCCAACAGCAACTGAGCCCCATAAGGATATTCAAAATCCAAAAGGACCAAGTCTTCCTAATCGTATCATTAAATATTGCTCTCAAAATTTCCAGGACCTTCTTCAAGTCCAGGAATTTACTCTGGGGCCCATATCTACTACATTTTGGTAAAGAAGATATGGAGCTGAAGAATTAATATTTGATTTGGTGTTCCCAACTTAATTTCCAGTTTCAATTTTTTTGTTGTTGTTCTTTGGATTCAAATATTATCTCATTATAGGGCACAGAAGCAGACTACAACTTTTTATTTCAGGGATGCTGAGAACAAAAGCAGACACTACCTGAACAGAAATTTGTATAAGTTTTGCAGCATTGCTTTGAAATTGGCTTCCTGCAAATAAATATACAAAAACCAACAAAGTTAAGCCTCTAGATGTGCCCATTGCCAAATATTCAGAGCCTCATAATCTGAAATCATGTCTGTATTTAGCCCTAAAGCAGAAGAGACCTTTTCTTCAGACAGAAATGTCTCATTATCAGGGGCACGCAAGTGGCAGACCCAAGCTTTGCAGAAGTGATATGCTGTCCAAATACAGATGAAGATACATAGATATTTACCTCACTTTGCTCCTGCAGTATCTGAATACGGTGTTGTCTTTAATTAATTTATCATTGTAGCATCCTTGAGAGGTTAGACCTGCTGTTTGTCCTACTCTACACAGGGGACAGCAGTACGTGGACCTTACAGACCCTTTAAAGGCATGGGAATTTAGGTCAAGTGAATCTGGACCTTACTTAATGGACACATTTATAAGGTTTTGAGAAATGAGAACGCCTTAGAGCAGAGCAGTTTTAGTGTGGATTGCACCTTATCACCAAAATGTGGACTTTAGCAAATTGTCCCAACAAAGCCAAATAAGATACGATAGTAAAAGAGACTCAGATAAAATGCAAATTCTACAAGGACTTACAGGCAGGTGCCTGGCTCTCAGCATACCTGTTGACTGAAACTTGTCATCACACTGGATATATATTGCAAGCTCCAGCTTTACCAAACTAATTAAGCGAGATCCTCTCCAAAATGAGTGTTGTACTACCAGTCCTCTTGGGATATTTGTAACAGAGCATCACATGGAAATATTTACAAGAAAGTAAAGTTAAACATTTGAAAAGTTTATCAAGATAGAACTTACTGTAACTTTCTGTGAGTTTCTTGCTTTGTGCTTAGAAAATTTATGCATCTGTGTCACAACCTTTTTGGCAGCTGCAACATGGGCATCCATTACAGATAGCAACATTTCCTTGCAGCTGTGCCTTGAAACAGAGCCACCATCCCTGAATACGGACCTTATGAAGCATGCGGTTGAGTATGCATCACCTCTCCAGACGGCATCCCTTCCGCTTTCCATGGGATAAGTCAGAGCTCCAGGGCATGCAGACATTTAGTTAAAGAAATTAAAACAGCTCATGAAAGACACGATTGTATAAACACGGTCTAAGGTGCTCTGTTTGAAATTAGGCCAAAGCAAATTCCGCGGACTGCTCTTCCTTTTCTTTCGGTTCCCGCTCCTCCCCTTCTGCAGGACACCTCACTCGGCCATTCTGACCCCCACCGCGCTCCTCCCTGGCCCCAGCTCAGCTGCTTTTCATTCCTGGAGGCCAACACAAGGTCCCTCAGCATGTACTTTAATGTACTTTAATGACACGTCTCCATTTCTTCTGCTGGATATATTTTATTGCTCCCTCAGTCAACTGCTGGACAGGCTCCCCCAGCCATTTACCCTGTAAGCCGGTTAGGCAGAGGAGTTTGGCCGACCACCGTGCTACAGACAGGCAGCAAGATTTGAACATTTGAATTTTTTTGACAGGTATTAAAGGTTTAAAGCTATTAGAGAATCATTTATAAAAAGGCTTTTACCAAAGCAGGACGACAAGACTACTTAATTACACGCAAGATAAGAGAGAAAAAAAGGGAAAACTAAAGACCCACATGTGGGTCACAAAACCCATCTCCAAGAACAATTCCTTTGAAGTTGATCTTAACCTAGGTGCTAGGATTATAGGTATGGGTATAGTACCCAATAGGAGGTATAAACTTTCCAACCTAAGACTGGGGGAATAGTAAGGTGAGTGATTCAAGATTTTACTTAATGTCATAACCAAGGGGCTTGGAGAGTTGTGGGGAAAAAAAACTGTCAAATCATCTGGAGGGCACGAATAACAAAATCTCATTACTGTGGATGGAAACTGAACAATCCATCTGCATAGAAAAATCCTGCTGCACAGAAACCTGATGTCTTAAAGTAGTGTTTGTCAAATGAGTTTATGGCATAAGCTGGGAACACAGTGCCCAGCACAGCAGCTTTGTTTTCCTAGGTTGCTCTGCACTGTGGTAAGTTTATTTAAGCTCCAGTGTTTGGGCAGAGCAGCAGGTGCCGAGTACCTGGGCCGGTAGCGTGGGGAGGAGTGAGCTGCCCTGCTCATCCCGAGGACTTTAAGGTACAGCTGAGCCACACTGTGTGCAAACTGCTTGCAAACAGGCCTCAACCTCCTCCTCCCACCGCTTCCTTTGAGCCAGCACCAAACACACAGTGAGATACATCAGGGAAATGACATGGAAGAAAATCTGCCATACAACTCCTCGTTGATCCCAAAAAAGAGAGAAAGGAGAAAGGAAAAGCTTTGTTGCACCTTGAATTAAATGCTGCCCTTTGCATTTTTAACATGCTGAATGCTGCAAAGCTGGCCTGGGGGTGAGATGTTGTGCTCTGCAGTTCCATGTGTATCTCATCCTTCTTCCCAGCAAAGGTCTCCCTTCCCTCCCAAAGGAATATTCATGCATATTACTGCATTTTGCCCCTCCCTGTATAAATATTCATGCAGCCACCCAGGCAGGATATGCACAAGCTGGGGGAACAGACCGGCGCAGGACAGGACCGGACCAGATTGCTCCCTTTGGCAGCCCTAGGTCTGTCGAACACCGGGAGGAATGTTTAGTGTGCAAAGCTTTGTGGCAGCAATGTTTCTCGAGCAGCCTGCCTTCTTTGCTGAGCACCAGCAGACTTCAGTTTGGTGTCCTACGCTGCTGCCATTTAGGAGATTAATTGCAAAGGGTCAAGGCCAAAGGCCAGTGGAGTCCCTGGAGCAGGGTTTGGTGCATGCTCTCCTTCTACAGGCCTCACTGCACAGTCTTACACTGGCAGAAAGTGGGAGAGCTCCACCATTTCCCCGCAGTTTACCCCTTGGGCTAGCTGATAGAAAAAAACTGCTGTTGAGCTCATTTATAATAAGAATAAAAGGGCCACCAACCAATAGAACGAGAGTTACTTATCTCTTATTATAAAACTTATTTCATCTAGTGACTCAATCACAATATCTTCAGGAAATCAAATGCTGAATGAAAAGCAGCTGGCACAAGCTAAATCTGGCAGGAATGCAATGATTCTAGTCAGGTCTGAAAAAAAAAAAAAGAGAAGAAGAAATCCTTCAAAAAGTATCTGGTACAAAGCTATTTTCTTCTCTTCATACTATCTCTGCTCATGTCAGCACACAGATCCTAAGTCATGTTAATCCCTTCACTAAGTTTAGAAAATCATTAGAGTATCAGCAAAAAATGTCTTTGACTCTCCTTGCAAGTCACAATCTGATCTCAAACTGTTTTTCATAGTTCTTGGCCCTAGGAAAGTGGGAGCAGTGTGAAGAGTCTCATTCTGGCAGAAAAATAAAGTCTACATGTTTCAATAGCTGCAAACATCCCTGATGCTCAGGCATCTCTTTGCCTTCTAAACACTGAAGTTCAAGTTTCAATATTTAATCTTCATGTTCCACTGTCACCTCAAAATGCACCTATCGTCTCATTTGCCAGACTAATTATGCAAGACCTAGCAAAAGTATTTTTCTTATCAAAGGTGTTTGACTTTCACAGGCAGAACCTGTGGAGTAAAGTTCTTGTAGTCAAAGCGAAGTTAATCTACCCCTAAAGCATTCCTTATCATTTCCTTTTGGATAAAGATTTTCCCCTTCAATATTATGTGCATATTTTTCTTACTATAACTCTACTTTTGCCTAGGGCAGAAAGAGAAGAAATCTCCCAAAGCACAAACAAGAAAATAAGTTCAAGCCCAATTCCAATAAGAGAAAAGCAAAGAACAGTGAAATGTTCATATGCTCATAAATCTAAATAAAGCCATGTAAGTTCAATACTGTAAAAGTCCCTGTACTCTGTAATATTTCATGACAGCAGAAATTATGAATGCATCATATTTGCTCTGAAGTTGGACAGTGCTTTACAGGAAAATGAGGCCAGGTCTCTATTTCAGGAAACAGTGAGACCAATTTTACACTAACTAGGTGTAAAATGATCTGCTATGGTGGCAGATAAGTGGGGTGACAGCATATCTTAGCTTCTTTGCAAAGTGTAGAATGTGCATTTTATTTCCCTTTAAAAAGATGAAGCATTACGGCTTTATATGGCTTTTCTGGCCTCATTTATGCTGTATGAATTAACCAGTTTCTGTGAAAGGAGCCTGACCTATTTTCTAGAAACGCAAAGCATAATGAAAGGAACCTTTCCAGGGTGTTAGTGTTAGATACTGTCTCACCCACGCTAACCCCTTCTTTTCAGAAAAACAACTGTTACAGGTTTTCTATGCCCTCGCTATGTGTTACTTGTAACGCAGTGCCTTTCATAATGAAGAAATTAAAGTGGAATCCAACACTTCAGAGTCAGGGTAGCTGCAGAGAACAAAACTATAATGAAAACAATCTCCCTCAACCAGGATTTCACATGTGTTAGTGGTTACAGCTGCTGCCTTTCCCAGTCCTGCCTATCTCCATCAGGATGGTCTGCAAATCGAGTTCAAAGGGCTCATCTACACTCAGTCTTGCCCTGCTCTGGTGCCGCTGGAGCGCATCCTCACGTGGCCTCCCAGCAGTTTAAAGCCCTCACAAGCAAAAGCAAATCTTGGGATGGTGCGCACAGAAACACGGACCTACTCTGAAACCCTCTGTTAGCGCAGCTGTTTAATTCATTAATTCATTTATTTTTGGTGAAATCAGTATTAAACACCACATTAAATTCAAGAATTCCCTGAGATGTCAATTGCCGTCCTGCTGTTATTGCTATTGCTCTGCTGCCAGAGATGGCATCCTGAGCTGAACCAACTGCGGGTGTGACATGTTGCAATTATTTTTTACATTTGATATAACTCTGGATCTAGATGAAAACTTGGCTCTCATCATATACACGGAACTTTGCTATTAACTTCATGTGGCCCAGGGTTTCACCCCAGAAATTTAAAGTGAAACAGTGCAAAACCGGGACTTTTTCATTTAAAAATATGTATATTCTAGAAAAGAACGTGAAGCCTAAAAAAGGAGCATATCAATCCTATCATTTAAAACCCCACACTCCCAAATTAATACTGGCCAAGCATGAAATGTCTGTCAGATATTTCAACGAAAATGTAAGTGAACCAGACATAATAACTACCATACTGTTTTTTCTAGAACTACCCTAAACCCCATTGTGCGGCTACCAAAAAGCTGATGGCTTGTACCCCCTCAGCTGCTTCTAACATTTCCATGACAGCTAAATTTTGTGCGGCTTGCTAAAATCTTTGCACGTGCAAACATATTGTTCCTAAATAAAGCAATTCCAGGGGTGGTAACAGCACGATGTGGAGAACAAGGAGGCTGACCCAAGGGCCCTGCACGTTCTCCTCCGCTGCCTGACAGCGGTATCTAAAGATCCCCAATGACAGCAGGAATTCACCCTCCCTTCCCCATTCCACACACCAAATTGGGCTTGACCCTGAAAATCTATCCTTTAAATAAATAACATGAACTTGTAATTCCATGCTCTTATATGGCATTTCATATGAGATTGTAATTCTTTCAGGAGAATATGGTGCTTTTCACAACTGAATTTCCTGAAGGTTTCCCCCCCCTTTTTTTTAGTGTCTTTTTACTTTTGAAGAATTGCCCTTTGAGTAAAAGATTGTGCAGGACTGATAGTCCTGAGAATTGATGGAAATATTGAGGAAGCTGATATTTGTATGCTTTCAATATACTACCTGTGAAATCTTTCACTGTAAAAAAGAAACATGCAGGCATAAATAGACAAATAGCATATTCTCACTGCCCAGGTATGTTTCTTTTGAAGTTCTATTTGGAACCTCAGAATATTTAGTTTTGTTCCTGTGACTCCTGTGGGTTTTTTTCTCTGAGGAAAATTACTTGCCACTACCTTTTATTTTATTCATTTATTTCCTATGCTTGTTGCTGTCTTCTCCTTGCTTTCCATTTTAGGCAAATCTAATAGCAATGTGATAGGCCTACTTCCTCTCATCAAGTTGCTGTAAAAATAGAGTGCAGCTTCAGAAGGTTCAGTGTAAATATACAATAAAATGTAATGTAATCATTATTTGTAATGTACATATTTTAAGTAGACTAAAGTTTTATATGCGTAAACAAAAGTGGAAATTTTCCTTTAGATGTCAAGAAGAAAAAGCAGAAGCTTGTCCAAAGGATAGTTAATCCACAACATGTTTTTCTTTATAAATAGCCAGCTACACTGTAGGTATCTATCACCTAGAGCTGTGCTGGATTGGTCTCTTTCTTTAGTAGGGACCTCATATTTGCCTGTACAAGATTGGTAAATTGAAATAAAGTCATATAATCTAGTTATCCCACTTACTCATGCAAAACTGCCATTGGAAACTGTTTTTATAAAAACAGTTTTTATAAACAGTTTGAGCTTTTTTATAAAAGCTCACATAGCACCACATTGGAAAAGGTCTCCTCCTTTTGAACATGTTCCCCATCTGAAATGCAGATAGAATTTCACAGTAAGAATAAAACATTTTGCTGCAAAGCCTTAGAAAACCATTTGGGACAGGATTTAGAAGGCACACCAAGAAAACTTCCCAAGTGCCATGGAATTCAATATAACAAAGCAAACCTTCCTAGACTGGCATGAAGATTCCTGATTGAACATAATTGTGAAATCAAGTCTTTAAATGAATGAGTAAAGAATTAAAAAGTCATCAGAAAGCACCCAGTTTGTCTTCATGTGTTGAATCTGGGGTAAGGCCAGTCCAGTGCAGAGGAACAATGCAATGTGTAGCCGCCCTGAGAGTTGAAACCTGCTTCTCCCCAGGAAGCCTCAACAGGAGGCCCAGGGTGAAGGCCACAAAGGCCCTCAGCGTTTCACCCAGATTTCTGAGAGCAATTTTAAGGCTGAGTGGCTAGAAAAAAAAAGGGATCCACCCACCTCTAAGCCACCCTTGCATATAATCATACAGAGTCTCTAATCAGACAGAGGAAGGGTGCCAGCCGTCTTGAAAGCTATAGCAGCCCTACAGCCCTAAAGCTAAATTGGGCTTTCTCATAGAGTGAGTAATGGAAAACCAAAGCCTTTCAACGGGTAGAAAGTTCTCTAGACAAGGACTACCAGAAACCTCTAGCAAGGTTCTGAGTGGGCTCCAAGACTCCTTTATGGCACAATCTACTAATTTCTAATTATGAAATTGAGTCTTACTTTAAATATCCAAATTTGAAAATTAAAGTTTGCCTAAACAGTAGGATCTGTGACTTGTTCTACCCAAAAAGGAACTTACTGAAATTCTGACACTATTACAAGACTTTTTACTAATCTTATAAGCGTAAATCCAGTGAGTAACCAAAGAGTAAGCAAAGCTTTATTCATAATGCATCTATAATCGGTTTTGAGAAGTTGGTTAGTAATTTATTTCATATACTCAAAAGTGATGGTAGCACCCACTGATAGACTGATACCCCGAATCATTTTTTTGAAGCTGACACTGATGGGAAGAATTACACTGTATTTCAAGTGGTCCATATTCTGAGAAGAGAAGGAATACAGGATTTACCCCAGATCATGGTTGAGGATCCACTTTGCCATAAGAAGATTCTAAATCTTCACTTTCATCATTCTGTTCATTGGTCTCGGTGACTTCAAGGCAATGAAGATTTATTTCTCAAGCTCCCAAGTAATTATAAAGTAAGATAGTTTCCAGGGACTCAGACTAGTGTTACCCAAACTCATTTCTCCAGTATCATAAAAATCATTTTTTCTGGTATTGAGGAAACTACTGGAAAACAGGGTAAGCGTAATAGACTATAAATAAAAATATAAATCAATCGTATATAGGAACTGCTCACTCAATTCAAGCAACACATTTTAAAGCAGATTTACTCAAAATAAAGTGGTATGAGCAAACTCATATACAGTTTGCAAGACATGTTTATTTGGATTGGTAGTGTTATCATTAGAAAACTTTTGCTAGGTTTATGGCAATTCAAAACAGTAGAACTGCTTTATTTTTCTTGGTACTGAATATGTAACTCCAGACAGAGCAGCCATCCCATCCAGAATTTCCATATTTTCTGGGAAATGCAGCCAATACTGGAGGCCATCGCAGGTCAAAACATTTCTAAACTGACCTTTGGAGACAGCAATTTTTTTTGCAACAAGATGACATTAAGAAATTCTTGGCTCATTTGAAGGAAATTTACATGGTGTCTATGCAAGCATTAAAGCTGAACTAAGTTCTGTTTTCTTAATTCTGTATCTCGCCAGCAGATATCCTGCAGTCTCAGTGGAAACGCGATATGACAGTGCTCATCTGGTGAAGCTACGAACGGTGCTGTCAAAGGAAACAGATCTGTCCTTTCGGAGAGATAAGGAGAGGAAAGTGCGGCTGGCTTTGACCTATACGCATGCTGTAAAGCGGACTTTGTTCTCTCTGAAGTGCTGCAGATACCTCTGCACTTTCAAGGAGGCAGTAAACACATTTAAGGTTCAAGGGACCAGGCCCAGGATTATGAGCAAGTCCTGGAGGCAACCATCGGTGGCAGAAATGACGACCACATTTTTAAGTGAATGTCCAGCTCAAAATGGCCCACTAGCCCTTAATTTCCTGTAGCTAGGTATATATTTCCAGCAATTTTAAGCTTGGGTTTGCCTTCCTCTGGATTCTTGGGAAGGAGAGTGCATTATAGGGAGGGGGAGGGAAGATGCCTGAAAAATGTGAAACCTATAAAGGGACAGCTGAAATCAGTTTTCTGCACTACCCTTTGATTAGCTGCTCTCTAGCTCTAAAACCCTGAAGCAAAACGAGCTAAAAACCAGCCATAAACAATGAACGCTTTGAATTAGCCTCTCTTCATATGTCATGCACAAGGAGGGGAGTCGTGCGGGGCAGGGAATGGCCATGTGGAAGGTCGCCTGGAATTTACAGCAAGGTCTGTGAGCAGAAAACTACAGCTAAAACATCTTGGAGATGCATTCAAATCAAGACACCAGCTAATTAAGCAAGTGAAATGTTTGCTAATGGAGGAAAATGCCCATGATGTAAACCTACCTGAACGTGCGGCAGTGCCTGCGGTTCCAGCCCCCGGCAGCTGAGTGTTTCTAAACTGCTTCCCTCAGTGCTCAGCATCCCTTTTAACCACGTCTCCATGCTCAGGCATACGGGGTGACAAAGGCTGCGGAGGAACATAAACATTCCTGAAACAAGAAATCCAAACCACCTCTTAGAAGATTATCTTCCTTAAAAGACTAGCAGAAGGTGATTACCGCTATGCTTCAAATAGGAACTAAAAAAATCTCTTTCAAAACAGGTCTCACTAATTAACAACAAGCCATTCATTTTGGAGAAATCGTTAACGCTCTTAAATCACAGTCCTGTTCTGCAAGGGATTCAAGCAGGGCTCTGATAATGCAGGCTTCCAGTCCAGACATGGACTTTTCACACAGAGCGTTTATTGAAAGAAGAGGTGAAGGCAGATGCTTGCAAGTGGCCCATTTGTGAAAAATATTTTTAAAGGAAAAAAAAAAAAACACTATTTAGCCTGAAGATGCATAGTACAAAAAAGTTTAAAGAAACTATTTGCCACAGCTGCTACAGCTATCCTATTCAAAGTTCATAATTTCTGATTTCCAGAAACCAGAAATTATGAGGATGATGCCAGTCATTATTTTTACTGCTTTGTATCACTTTTCATCTATCCACCTTTAATTTTCCTTTATTCTAACAGTATATATGTTAGACATAATAACTGAACAGAATTCTTTCAGCTACTAGTTTATAACATAGGAAATTATGTGTCCCAGAGAGATTTCTGTATGATTATTACTTGAAATAGTAGTTGATGGCTCTTCCTGGTTCCTTTTTTATATAAATCCTTAAATGCTAACCCTTAATATTTAACATGGAAAAACATGGACCAAAAAAAATTAGAAGTTACCCAGTCAGAAGTACCACATTCTGGAATCAAGACATAAAATATTCATAAATAAATAAATAAGTGTAAAAAAGTGTATATATATATATAAAAAACTAAGGAAGCAGCATTTACGTGTCCTTTCCCACAGCACCTTCATTTGCTACATATCCTGTTGCATTAGTAAAATTGAAGGCAATCCCAATCTAACATTTAATCAAAATGCATGGATTTGAGACAGAAAAGTCTGCTCCTAGATCTTTAACAATGCTCCCCAGGCATGGTTTCTTTCCTTTTTCTTTTTATCATCCAGGAAAATAACAGTTTCTTTAAATTATAGTTAGAGCCACTGAATTTTATCATAGCAAGATACTCCTGTGTGTTTTTTTTTTCACATTTAATATTCTAAGAAGAAGGAAATCCATATTCCATTTTATCACCTGCATTTGGATGTGCAAGGAGACTTTTTGTTCACTGTAAATTTTTTGGCCAACTCTGACATTTTTAGTTATATTAATGAAGATTCTTTTTTCTATGAACAGTATTAGTACAAAATGATGCAGTAGATATTTTCCCAGTTTATCTCAGTCTGCAAAAGCTAGCCATTTCCCTAACATGTGCCACTGATTTCACTGGCATATGTTAGAAATAGCTTAAATATCAATCTGATAATATCAACATGGCCATGGCAAATTTGCACAAGGGACATAGCAGCTACTGTATTTTGCCATTATGTTCTGTATTATAAGTGCTGGATCCTTTTCACTATAGGACCTGTTTCCAGTTGCCAGATTTCAACCATGTCAAATGAAAATTTTCTGTGTGTCCTAACCAGAATGTTTTAGGGGGGAATTTTTCAGCTCTGCTTGTTCAGTCATTTCCAAGGGTTGTCTTCAAACATCCCAGTGAGTCTCCCTGGGTGGACCCACGGGTTGGAGGGTAGTGGAGATGGTTCTCCTCCCACTTCAGGTCAGATATGGACATGTCTCAGGATGGAAAACATTAAACCTGGATGAGAAACTGCCAGAAGGAGAGCTGTGTTTAGGATTGGGGAAAAGATAGCAGGTGGAAAGAGGAAAGGAGTTGATGACCCTGAGCATCTCCTGCAAGGAGATGGCTGCGCGGAGAGTAGGAGAGCAGTAGAAATAAATCCGATGATAAGTCCAGGAGGATTGGCTGGATAAACAAAGTTGCCCTGAAACTTGGAAAAATGGGAGTGGAAAATATTAGTAGTAGTATGCAGAAGGGACAATGCTAACCTAGAAGTAGATGCAAGGGGAAAGTTGGAGCTGAAGGTCTGATTTGGGGCTGGAGAGAAGAGTTGGTAAAACCTAAGTCTCCCTGGAACAAAAGCAACAACAAAAACTCCTTTTAGAAGAACTTTATTGTTGAGTTCTCAAAAGCTAGAAAGTTTTGGTGTTAACACTGCCTACATAACCCAAATTCAGCTGCCTTCTGGGCATTTTCTCCACAGAATCAGCATAATTCTCATTCATATCAGTAAAACTGCTTACTTCCATGGCATCTCTTCAATTTTGTTTAATGATTTCAAGGACATCAAAAAAACTGGCCACAATCCAAGCCATTTTGCTAGGAGAATAACCAGACAAAATAATACGCCTGATTTTCTTATGGCTTTAGTGAGTCTCCTATGTTACAATGGCACACTTTCCAAAACTAGCCCTATCTGACTGGATCAGAAAATAAATTTGCATTTTCAAGAGACCTCAGTAAGGGAAATGAAATACTATGGTAAGTTACACAGGTGCAGCAAAGAAAACACAGAGAAGAAATAACTGGTGAAAATAGTTTTTCAAAGGGTAGAGAAGCAGAGAAACAGGTGTTGCAGAGTTTACTGCAAAAAGACAGTCTACAGTTGAGATCCATATAGCATCTAATGGGCCGTGTTTGATAAACAGCCCAAATAAAGATGACATTTTCAGTCCACCTCAGAGCAGAGGTAGTGCCAGCTGCAGCTGTTTAAGACAGAAACAGAAGAAATAGATACTGCCTCTATAAGCAAAGAGCCTTGTGAGTTATTATTCAGGTGCCGTAAGTAGATTTGAGTTTCTCAGAAACAAACATTTTATAAATCCTTTGGACGCTATGATATGTGTTCATCCATTACAGCTCATCCGTAACAATGTAATTTCCTAAAAATTAGACACTACTAAACATGAACTGTACAATAAATAAAAATAGTAAATAAGCAATCTGCACACTGAATGGCAGGCAGAAACATATTGCAGAGGAAACTATTCAGGGCAAAACATTCGGTTTTTTGCTGAGGTACGCAAAGTAAATAGGTATTGTATAGGTAGCAAAGTTTAATGGAGTGTAGAAAATACAGAGAAGATATTTTAAAACATCATGAATATTTAAGATTGCATCAATCATCTAGTGGGACCATTAGGAGTCAGGGCCACTATATAATCAGAAGGAAAAGGCAGTCCAGATCTGGAAATTGCAATATGAATCAGTAAGGTCAGAAGCAATAGGGAATATGGGGCAGTACTAATTTGAGAAGTTAGGAAGGAAAATGCATAGGATGATTTTTTTCTCATCTATTTCCAATCAAATTCATTATATTTTCATGCACAGTGCATTAAGCAAATGTGGATGTTACTGTCAGTGCTGTTTTTTTTTTCTTATAAATGCAACAAAAATCTTTGAATTAGCTTTGGGCCCACATGATAATACTCTTTAATAGTTGAAGGCAGTCTGTTTTGCTGCAGAGAAAATATTATGAAATAGTCTGCCTTATTTCTCTGAAACTTCCAAAACCTTCTAAATCCTATTTTCAACAGTGACTGAAGTATTTCAAAGTTTCCTATGCTACTCTTCTGAAGTCTCTTCTGATAACAGGACTTGGGAAAAGGAATTTGTCCTAAAACCACTTTTTCTATACTGAGCTGCTGGAGGAACTAGAAAACTTGCTATGCATTGTGCCTTATAATCTTTCAATGAAATCCACTCTTCATTTTCTTTTTAACAAAATTGTAAATTACATCATTTAAGGTTGCTATTGATAGGGTTACAGTCAGGAAACTGTCTTCGGTGCCCATGGAGCTCTTTTGATGCCCTCTGCAGGCCAAGCCATACAGAGAGCTACAGCACAGAGAGAGAAAAAAAAATGCACATAGTATCAAAATACCTGATTTCGTAAAAAAAAAAAAAAAAAAAAAAGAAGAAGAAGAAGCCGCTATTTTAGCCTTTCTTACAAACTTACAAGGTGCAAGACTCTCTGCTCCAGCACACACGACACAAACTCAAAGAAGTTGGTGACGCTTTTGCGCTGACCTGATTGCATGGGATAAAAAGGCTGCAGCTCTGCACGGTACCGTGCATGGAGGTCACATCCAATGTGACCGCAGCACGTGAGACTCGAGAGCAGTGTGCTGCATCCCAAAGTGCTATTCCCCACCCTCAAGGTACGCACTTGCTGTAGTGCATTTAAGTTCATATACAATAGCGACTCATTCTAAGGAGCAAACTTCTGAAATTAGCCCTATCTTTACCGGGACGGATAACTTAGACACTTTGAAGATGTTGAGGAATATTTGTAGTTGTGGCTTCTCCCTGTTAAATCCCCCCCAAGTTGCTGGACTTTTCTAGACTTCAGATTCAATAATATCTGGACTCTGTGCTTCACCTCAGTGCAGTGTATCAGGATCCTTGAGGATAAATGTGATAAAACTGTACTAACTGGTTATTTTTTGGTGTTTTCTTTTTTAGCTTGAAGACTGAACAAAGGATGTGTTTTGCTAGGAGTTTGGAAAAGACTAGCTTTCTAGATGAATGAAATGTTCAGTACTTCAGTACTCAGGAGAAGGGAAAAGCAGTAATCACACATCATTAAATGAATCACCCCACTACCTCAGCAGAGTGTAACAGGATACAGCGCGCTGTGAAAACCTGCTTTAGAAAGTTCAAATGGCTCTCTCTTTAAAAAGCAAGCTCAATCATTCATCTTACTCTACAAAAAAAAATACTTAAGATCTAGAAGGCATAATTAAAACATAGTAGGATAATTCCCAGCTAAAAATATGAAGGGGAGAAGGGGACAGATGAAAGAAGAAACAGAAGACATTAATTTCTAAGGGATGTTTGTGAGATGAGTTGCAGGAAAGAGGCTAACACTGAGAATAGATAATTACCGAAGGGAAATGAGCACAGAAGAACCTGAGGTTCTGATAACCTTTCTATTCCTGCTGTCATTTGTTTCCCAGAATGAAATAAAATTAAAATAATAATAAGAAGGCCCTCCAAGACTCATCACCCAAGTTTAATATACACACACAAGCTGATCTGGGCTCATTCTGAATGACTTAAATCCATCAGCGGCAATTTGGAGCCAAGGTGCAGACAGGGAGAATGTGGGGAGGACAGAAAGGACACGAGGCCCCAGCAAGCATCTCCAGAGGAACCACTTCTCTTATCTGACCACCCTTGCACAGACATTAACTCCCAGCTATTTGCTGTGTTTGTTCCATGCCAGCTGCCTAAGGTATAGTGCTTTTCTTCTGAAATGTCACCCTTTCATCGTGAATACTGAAAAAATGGCCATGCTGAGGTTTGGAGGTGTTTTTTTTTTTTTGCGGAGGGTTGTTATCTCTGCCAGCCTCTCACATGATAACTCTACCTTGGCAGAGAAGAATCAGAAGAGATTCCGTAAAAGGAAAGCAGCATAATGTTTCATATATATTCCTTGGAGGGGACCGAGAAAACTTAATTTCCTTTGTAAAGAGAAAGGAAATTAAACAAGCGTTTAAAAGAAGTGGAACATACACTCAGAACATTTGTGAGAAAGTCCATTTTGGTTAAGCCCTCTACACACTGTTTTGATAAGATGATGTTTTTAAGACATTATCTATTTTTATTCATAAGGGGAAAGTTCACCATAGTGACCCAACTCAAAAGTACAACTTTGAACACAGCATTTTTCACCTTAGAATTTGTTCTGATTTATTCTGCTGGCTGAGGTGACAGCAATGATTCTGGTTTCTCTGTGCTACAAAAAAAAAGTGCCTAGATGCAAAAAGCTTTTTGGAAGACAGTCATGGTTGCTTGGGCAGTGATGTGTGGTGCCAACAGGAACATCCCGGTCATTTAGTATAGTTAGTCTGTAATTATAAGGCATAAACTGATGGACAGAATTTTCTTACCCATGAAGAATGGAGAATAAAATGGAGTGTTTAACTCTGAGCATCCTTTTCCCCCCAGACATATCACCATTTTGGCATTCTTACTTAAAGGAGCTGACCTTTTCTTTACAGATGATTAAGAACTGAAGAATGGGGACAAATCAACATCTGAATGAGGGCAAATGGGAAGCATATTGGCTCCGAAGCAGTCTGTAGGTGGCCCAGTCCAGCCTATAGCCCAGGGCGGTATCAGGCATTTTGGGGATCCAGCGGAAACTTTCCAAGGGTGAGCACAGTTCGGATGCTCTCCTCCTGCGCAGCACTGCAGTTATCCGCATTGTACACCTCTGCCTGAGGAGCAGGCACAACAGCATACAGAGTGCTGAAGGAGATGAGCAGTGATTCTCACTTGGAAGGTAACTGGTAAAATGTGCCTGTTTTGAGGGGGAGTAACTTAGCTTTTAAGCAATCATTTCTTCTAACACGTAGCATATCACTTGAATTCGTTTTGCAGTATGTTGTATTTTTGCTAAATACTTAGCAATACTACATGTTTCTTGAACACTTCCGGGGTTCCACCACTTTTTTGGGCAGCCTGCTCCAGTGCTTTACCGCTCTTTTCACGTGTCTTCTCCTAATTCCCTGGTGCTACTGGAGGCCTCTTGCCCTATTGGTAGTTATACTGGAGAAGAGATGGACACCCTCCACCTCACCACAATTTTCAGGTAGCTGTAGATCTCCCTCAAACCTCCTCTTCTCCAGACGAAATAATCCCATCTGGGATTAAGCTAAAAGGCTAGAGATTGGGATTAGGAATATGAGATTGAGATTGTGGGACTACGATTATGATATCAGGGTTAGGATCAAAGGATTAGGATTATTGGGTCAGGATTAGGACTACAGGATTATGAGACTGGGATTATGAGATCCACTTGGGTTTACAGGATTATAATTAGAGAATTAAGATTACTGGGATTATGGAATTACAGAATTATTAGATCAGATTTACAGGATTATGAGACCAGGATTATGCTTTTAGGATTATGAGCTCGGGATTGGGATTGCAGGATTAGAATTGGCAATTTGGGATTATGGGGTTAGGGTTATGAGATTGGAATTATTTGATAGTAGGATTACAGGATTATGAGATCAGGGATATGGGATTATGAGATTGAGATTATGGGATAGGAGGAGTGAACTGGGATTATGGGACTAGGATTATGAGATCACAATTGAGATTAGGGGTTTAGGATTATGAGATGGGGATCATGTCACTATGTCACCTTGCAGCGGTTCAGCCTGGCAGGTGGCAGCTCCGAGCTCTCTGGGCTCGGATGGGGGCTCTCCGGATACCTAATGAAACCTAAGCAAGAATACTCTGTCACTTAACCCCCTTTCTAAGAGGCAACTGATGATTAAAAGACAGCAGGCCTTTATGTCCTGAACCTTTTGTGCTTTGGGATTGTTCAGCTCTCAGATACTGATTTAGGACGGCTTTGCCATGATATCACAAGATAATTCTGAAGTCAAAAAAAAAAAGGCACTTTTATAGAATGTTATGTGTTGGTGTCACTCCCGTTTCCTGCACAAAGGAACATCTTTAAGAAGAGAATAGAAAGAAGGAACAAAGACGACAGAGGCTTAAAGCTATTCAGGTCAGAGAGGTTCAGATTCAGGTCCCTTTCTTCTGGAGATACAAAGCCCCACAAATCTGAGCTCCGAATCTTGAGACTGTTAGCAGAATACTGAAGAACATTTTAGTCAGAAAGAATTTCCCAGCAAAAGCCCCACAGGTTTGCTAATACTGAAACATATTTCAAATGTATGTTGGTTTCACAGAAATATTCACCAATTACAGTGAAATAATCATTATCAAAGCAATTAGTTATGTGTGTGTATATATACATTTAAGTCTAAACACAGTTTCATCTAAACCTGAAACTGGCTTCCTGATTATCCAGAACTCAGGACAATCCGAGAAAATGAAAAAGAAAACCCACATACTTTGTGGAGTAACTTAGTATCAAAGTTACCTTAAATGTTATTACAATAAAAAAATAGATAATAACACTTCTCTGAAGCTTTAGATATTCAGAGAGGAATAAAGAAAAGTATTTCAGGGGTTTTACTTTTGTAAGTTCATTTGTATCTTTATAAGGATTGTAGCCATACAGTACTGTGGTGGGATACAAGGCCTTGCAAATGACGTTTTCTCAGTTCAGGGTTTGGAAGAAGGTTGTCCACAGATGGATGTAGTTCTACAGCAACACATGCACAAGGCTGGCAATAAAAACCAGGCCTGCTGTTCATTTGAGGAGAGGATTTGTGGCAAAGTGCAGCTGTTTGAGCTAAAACACTGCAAAACAAACCAGCTAACCAACATCACAAGTTTGCACCCACACATTACCATGTCCATTCAAGGCTTTAATTGCATTATAACAGACGCCAGAAAATATTCAACAGGAGGGCTGGAACAAAGACCAGCTTCTGTTACTAAGGGAAAACAGAGCTCTATGTACTAATTCAAAGGACCAAGAAAACTGTGTGAATTTGGAGAGGATGGGAAGGAGGAAAAAGACTGAAAGTAATCATACAGCAGCATTAATGACTGGAAGTCTTCTGGAGATTGTTTGAGTCCTGGGAGAATGAGAAGGAAGACATATGTCTTATTGCTGAAATGAAAATCTGAGAGGACTGTTTTGATGAGCAGGAAGATTGCTTGGGGTTTTTAGACACATAATGTTCCATGTGACTGCAATTTGAATCTGAAAGAAGAGAAACAGATAGTTGGAGTCACATTAGTCACAGCTAATGCTGCTGAGATGACTCACTAGTTAAAACTTTAAAAAGGCAGAAGAAAGTGTCCAATTTTATTGATTTTAATGATTTCCTTTTCTGCAACAGAGATCCATTCTGATTGTCTTGCCTGGTTGACCTCAGAGCACATGAAATGCAGCATCAAATGCACCTTGTTCTGAGAGAGCTTACAGGAGAGAAGAAAAAAAATCAATTCCTCTCTTAATTCAATGGAGCAAAGAGACATTCTAAAGAAAACAAAGAAATACAAGAACTTCTCATCCACCTATAATTGTAATTAAACAGGAATCTACATAGTTTTACAAAAAAATACAGATGGGACATCATTCAAACAAGAGTGAAATGTTGGAAGCAAAGTTGTTGTTCTCATGCTGTTTTCTTTATCTAGGCTGTGCTATAGCCTAGACACGTTAGGTTGAGGCCTTGAATAATCAACAGATTACTCTAGGTTCTGCAATTATTTACGAACAGGGCTGTTTTCTGTTTCATCACTTGTTGCAGTACAGTAATTGTACTGTAAGCACAAACTGGATTGTAAAGACACAGGAGAAGAAAATTGGTGGTTATACTTAAGAATATCTCTCAACCTTAATAGGAAGAGCTTAACTTGTACCCCTAACCTGTCCTCAAAGTTTTAGCCTTAAAAAAACTAATTGCAGGAAAAAGTAGTTGAATTGCAATGTTACTAAAATCTGAAAAAAAGCTTCTCTTTGCTCCTGATTTTCTCTGGTTTAATTTCAGTGACTCTTTTCAAGATGACACTGGCAGTTCAATGTGCACTGTTCCCTCGGCAGCTGCTTTACGAGACAGAAATCTCAGAACGGTGCTCCATTCACCAAGCACCAGTCAGTGCGATTTAACTTCAGAGCACATTCTGATTTTCCAGCCTGACCACTGCTCAGGCTGCTCTGAAAAGATATTTCATGCAAGTCAGCCACATCCTTTACCATTGGGTTAATATTAATTGAACTGCACAGACCACAGGAAAAAAAAAAAAAGATGCTTAAAATCAAATTCTTGTGCTAGAACTTCAGCACTGCAGCAAGGCAGTAAGGCTGAGAATCATCTTCTCAGGATTTTGGTCACATTTGAAAGCTTAAAGTGAAATCTGCTTTCTGAGTGAGCTCCATATAATGCTCAGACTTACCCTTCTGGATGTCTAATTTTTTAGATCTAATAATTAACTGATATTACAAGAATCTAACAGACGGTGGAAGCCACTTGTCCTGCTGGCTGTCTCTTGACCCAGATCCAAAGATATACCCCTTTGCTTGGTTTGATTAGTGGGACAGTGTTAGCCTACAGCTATAGGGCAGAATCCCTTGTTCATATTTTTGCCTCTCTCCTGGTATAGTTGCATGCAGGTGAGCGATATGAAGAAATAAGCTGGGTTAGGTAAGTACATCTCAGTTTTCATGATCTCATAACAAAATCATACATGAGAGTTGGGTTTTGCAATCAACCTCTTCCTTTCACGTCATTACAGAGAGCCAATAATGCCACAAATGAAAAAAACAAGGCTAAAGGCACACTTTTTGCATAAGTAGCTAATATAATTCCTTGTAAAATGAGCTCCTTTTCAAATGCTCAAGAAAGTTCAAGTGTGTAAAAGGACTGGCTTTTCTTTTGATAAATCCACACAGAAATACAATGAACATGATGAAGCCAATGATTTAGTATTTTAGGCCGGATTCTGTTCTATGCTGCTGCCCATGTAATATATAAGGCAGCCTCAGTCTGGCAGGTGTAGGATAATGGTCTTTCTATGTGCACATATAGCAAATGAAGGGGCTCCTAGGCACCTACACCTCCAGCACCTGAGCTCATTGTAGCCAGGTGTGCAGGAGGGAGGGGCATTTTTTTGCATTTTTTAAATTCTTCCCCATTCCAGCACTGGAATAGCTGATGAGAGGCAGATGAATGAAAGGCTATTTAAGTGCTCCTTGCCCAGGAATATCCTGGCGGTGCAGTAAAGTCGCTGTGCTGCTTGTAGTCTTCTGCAAACAAAGCAGATGGAGCAGAAAATACTGATAAACTGTGCCTCCACAGTAGTACGAGAAACATACTCGTTCCATCTATATCAAACTTAGGCAAACTGGACACCCGTAAATCTATGGGCCTGGATGGGGTGCACCCAAGAGTGCTGAGGGAGCTGGCAGGGGTCATTGCTCAGCCGCTCTCCATCATCTTTGAGCGGTCATGGAGGGCAGGGGAGGTGCCAGAGGACTGGAAAAAAGCCAGGGTCACTCCAGTCTTCAAAAAAGGTAAGAGGGAGGAGCTGGGAAACTACCAGTCGGTCAGCCTCACCTCCGTCCCTGGAAAGGTGATAGAGCAGCTCATCCTAGAGACCATCTCTAGGTATGTCAAGGTAAAGAAGGTGATCAGGAGTAGTCACCATGGATTCACCAAGGGGAAGTCGTGTTTGACGAACCTGATAGCCTTCTACGATGAGGATGGACAATGGGAGAGCTGTGGATGTTGTCTACCTTGACTTCAGCAAGGTTTTCGGCACATGTGAGGAAGAACTTCTTGACAGTGAGGGTGACAGAGCCCTGGAACAGGCTGCCCAGAGAGGCTGTGGAGTCGCCTTCTCTGAAGGGCCCCTGTGCCCTGTGCTCTAGGTGTCCCTGCTGGAACAGGGGGGTTGGACTAGATGATCTCTAGAGGTCCCTTCCAACCTCAACCATTTCGTGATTCTGTGATTCTGTGAAACCAGTCAACCTTCTCTGATCAAACTGCCTGTCACTGGGAGCATTTTGATGGATTGAAAGAAGGAAATAGTGAGCCAGAAGGCTCAGTCTTGAAAACACAGATTAGTGACCAGACAACCAGGGCAACCCAGTGCCACTTCCAATACAAAATACCAGTGATTCATTTCTTGAATATTCTTGATTTAATCTTGCAGCCACCTCACTGTGTTTCAGTCAGCTGAATGCTATTTCTGCGTTGCTCTGGGTGCAGCACTCAGCAAAATCCAGGATGGTTTTGTTTTGTGGCCCTTACTTTTTGGAGGCTTGGGTACCTGGGAGGGTCACAGGAGGGACATGTACAGTCACCTAGAAAGCTTGCACCTGTGCAAGGATTTGCTGAGAACACACTGAGGCATGAAGGGATGTACCGAAACAGAAATTAGGTGCGGTGCCACATAATTGGATCAGGAAAAATAAAAGAGCTACTTTTTTTAATCCCTATGACACTGCTACAGCTTTTTACCTTAGGAAGAATGGATGCAGTCAGGTGTTTCTGCTGAAGACGTTAACTTTTTATAAAGTTAAACCTCTGGTGCAAGGCTAAGGAAATAAGCAGGATTTGCAGCAAAATGCAAGCTCTCAGTTCAGCCTGCCTGAAGACCCACAAACCTTCCTGACACTGGGAAAATGTGTCTCCTACGTCAGCTAGACATTTTGACAGCGTGGTGTTTGTGTGTTGTTTGGCAAGTTCTATTTTAACCACCTGGAAAGCACATTAATTCCTCCAGATAAGGCAGAAACCGTGACAAATCCAGGGCTGATTTACTGGGCTTGCGTTAATGCTTTACGCCCAGCTGCGAGGCCACAGAACGGTGCCTCTAGAGCACAGTCTGGCAGCAAATTCTACAGCAGCAAAGAATACCAGGCACTGTCGGGGCTGCTTTTCCTCCTCTATCAAGGGCAGATACCAATGCCTAAGAAGCACAAATATGATAAAAACAACCCCGAGTGTGTTGTCTGCAGGGTGAGACATCAAGTGTCCTGGAAGTGCCACTACAGTGTCCCCGTATGTGCCAGTCAAGCTCACTCATCACTGCTGTCACATCATAGCAGGAGGCAAGTCACAGGAAATGATGTAGGAATAATAGCATGGAGAGGACACAAAAGATGGTTATAATGTGGATTAGGAGAAACAGAAGAAAATAATATCTGTCAGGCTGCGGGAGATCTGCTTTCAAAAAAACAAGCAGGAAAGTGTAAGGGAATTACTTCCTTTTTTTTTTCTTCCCTTTGGCAAAAGAAAGCTCACTGATTTTATACTCTTAGAGGTCATGGCAGCCATATGTTTCCTTTAAAGATTACTAACCCAAATTTTGCTATTGCTCCAATAGCTGCTGGTAGGTAGGCTTTCCCATTGAGAGCTCTGAAATGTTCACAGAGGAATGTATCAGTCAGCATGACTGGCGATGACACAGTCTGAACCTCTTTTCTGGCACTAAATATTTCTGTCTCCTCTGTTAGCCTCGTTTAAGGTTTTGCATGAGGCATAAGCATCAGTCCTTTGACTACTGCCTTGCCCTTGACAACATTTTGCCATTCTCTTCCATTCAAGTAAGACAAACCTGGAGTCCGGAGTTGTTTATTGGGTCAAACAGGTTCACTTGTAAAGAAAAGCACATCTAAAATCATTCACTGTGATTTGTAACCACCTCCAGCTAATTTTTAAACTGTATTAAGTTAGTATGTAAAAAGGCATTATATTCTGTCCAAAGCAAGCTTTTATACAGATCATACAAGTTGCTTTCATTTCTGGTTTCTGTGAGACTACCTACAAGGCATGGAAAGATGACCTTTGGATGAAGACGTATCTCATAAGCAGCGCTATGAAGGTGAAGAGGGCACTTTTGATAAAATTCCAGCAATCTTGTCTGAAAACTATCTTGAGGCAGTGATGTCAGTTGAGAGACACAAAGCCTGCGCCAGCTTAACCAGTGTGTTGGCTTGCAGGCTTGTGCCAACATATCTTTATGGAAAACAAGTTTACAGGCTGCTCTTGTCAGGAGTTACAGAATAGCTCGATACTGAGATTTTTATCATTAGTGGCTAAACGCAGAATATTTAGAAAACAATGCAAACTGATTAAGGAGAATTACTGATGATGTATTCTGCCCGAGAGTCTATACTCTCCCCTTAAGATTGTAATAGGTTTTATTCTGGGATATATTTTCAAAGGTAATTCCAGGATAATTTTCTTTGGGAAGATTTAGTTGGCTTCTCTTTTACTTCAAATGCTAAAAATGCCAGACATGTTTTCTTTTAAAGAAAACTCAAGATTTATTATTTCATTTTTTTATTTACAAGGATATGAAAAAGGCGGCAAAGAGCCAGGACAAAACAGTAGAATGACCAGAATTAAAGTGTAAAGAAGAAGAATCTTCTCTCACCACATATCGTTAAGACGGGAGAACTCTGATGCAGGGAGCTTCACAAGTCTTGCAGAATATCTTAGAAAGTCCTTAGCAATTTCTGTCCTGGAATGGCACCATTCTGGCCAAGGCTGTTCTACCTCCTCATGTCTAAAGACCTCAGGTACTACAGGATCCCATTTCACTGCATATAGCATACATCCCACAGGTGATGCTGAAGATAAATCAATGTATCAATAATTTACACCGATCTTGACAAAGGGCAACAATGGATTAAAGGCAGAATTGTCTTTTAATCTTCCATCACTGTATATGTGTTTGCATGCTAACATACCTGCCCTTAAGTGCAGAACTGAATGGGAAAGCAAGCTGCTAACAGTTATCATTCTGTGCACGTCTCAACACGTACATTGTTTTTATATAATTAAAACGTAATTATACCAAATTACAATTAAATTTAATATAATTAAATAGAATTTACAATTTAATACAATTAAATTTATTAAATTAAAATTACATTCGTGGTAAATGCTGAGTGAAGCGGGTCTAGTGTGGCAAATCCCTAATTCAAACCTCTCTAAACCAAGTGGATAAAAAACTCTAAACCAGCTCTAATCTCTCTGAACTAGAAAAACTGGACTTCAACAAGCTAGGAGATTCAGAAGAACATGTGATTTTTTGGAAATTCCTGGTGAGATTCAGTTCCAGATGGGATTCTAGTTCTAGTGGGATTCATTTCCAGCACAATATGGAGAGTGAATCAACTCTGCACTCTAAAATAGAGACCTATTACTTGGTGAACTAAGCGCCTTCTCTTATGCTCTATTGGTGACATCATTGACAAAATCTCAATTGACTATAATGGGACCTAAGTCACTAAAGCAACTAGGTACCTAAATGTAGGTGTCCTAATCTCAGACTGGATGCCACCAACTATTGGATGACTACTCTTGTCATAAGTTCCAGACAGAAGCACTAAGGATCCAGAAGGCAGGTAGTAGTCCAGTTAAGCTTGAAAGATATTCAGAAGTCAAAGCAGAAAGCAAAAATAAATTTCACTGCTCTTCATAACTGTATCACAAGATACAGTTGACAACAATTGCTTATGTTAGTAAACACTTAAAGAAATAATGATAAAAAGATTATACTTATTCTGGACTTTGGTTATGTTAGTAAACACTTAAAGAAATAATGATAAAAAGATTATACTTATTCTGGACTTTGGTAAACACATTTCTTTCTTTGATATCAACTTTTCTGTTAATCTTAGCTTGATTCCTGGATCAAGGAACTTCGTTGACTCTCTTTTCCTCTCTCTGTCTTATTTCCATCTATTGCACAGGCACAAGTTCTTTTGGCCTCTTCATGTTGTTCTTCTTACTTATAGCTTAAAGTTGCTTAAAGCAGCTTAAATTGTTTCCCAAGAGCCTATCTAGAGCAACAATTTCCTAGCACTACAGTTCTCCTGCTCTCCCAAGTGTAGGCATTCACCCATCTCGTACCACTTCTGGGACGGGTAGGCAGGCATTGTAGACACACTGTTCCCGTTCTGCTTACATGTGCAGCTGCATCCTCAGTGCATCCTAAGAACTCATAATGCTTAATCGCTCTCTGCTACTGAGTGATCCATGGGGAATGCAGTTTCTAAGAAGATAGGCCAATTTGTTTGATGTCATCATCCCTCAGGGAATCGTGTTTATGACTGAGCTGAATGTTAATGTTCCACATTCCATATTCTAAAAATGTCAAAAGGTCTACGGAATAATCTCTGTAGCTATTTCTTTGATGAACTGTCAAGGATAAATATTAATAGGTCTGCTATAAATATAAGCATTTGTCCTACAAAAAACACTCCAAAGAGCATAAAGTCCCTCCCAGCATCTTACATACACCAAATCATGCACAATAACGACTTCCTGCATAATGATGGTATTAAACAGCAACTCCAAGTCCTGTCAGTGAATTTAGCATTTTTTTTTTTTACTTACAGGCAACAGAGGAAAATGAGTTAAGATTGTCTTGATACAGGCTGTGTCAAAAACATTTGTCTTCTGATGTTTGAAAATAGGAAAAAAAAGGAAAGAATTTATTGATAAGGATTTGACAGGATAAGAGTTTAACCATCCATAATCATATACTTATGGAGTAACTGTTGCTCACAGATTTAGCCTATAAAAGGCACCATACTGGGTGAAAAAGGATGAAACCTAAGGATGAAGTCAGTAGTCACAAAGCCTTACCAAAATTGATGCTCAACCTTCTGCTCGAGTTCTGACTGAAGTCTTCAATAGCAGTTTCTGATTTGAGAGAAAATAGGATAAGGTCTTTTATTAAGGGGCTAAATATTTTAAAATTAATTTAGCTAGCAATTTTCTGCATTTCTAATACTATGAGAACAACAGTAAGAGAGCTATTTTTAACATGTGGAAAGAACATTTAATTTTATCAGAAGGAAACAATGAAGAATCTAATTTATTCTCCACATGTGTGCAAAACCCCCATTGATGTTAATAAGAGTTAAGCGGCCTATGGAGAGGAAAAGAGGCTCCCAGTTGTGGCAAAATATTTTAAGAAAATTATCTGCAGCTTTCTAATGACCACAGAAATGATTTCTTCTGTACCAGTGGAGAGACACAAAGGACTTCATATCCAGTCAGTCCTGAAAAATCTCTTGCTTTCCCAGGGCTGTATGTATGCAGGCACTCACACATGCACAGATACACACATGGATGCACTCACACGTGTTTATGGGTGGTTTCTCACACACACCAACACATCAGTCTCAATCATTCCCTCACTCCAGGCTCATCTAGGGAATGGGTTAGATGAAAATCTGCTGCCCTAGCTAATTGCTGCTGTACCTGATTAGGGTGGAAAGAAGATAAATTTTGCTTCATTCATGTGTTTTTTGAATCTGACAGAATTAAAAAAAAAAGCAGGTGACCAACCCCATTTGTCCTGTGCCACATAGTACTTAATTATATTACATTTCATTAGTTTGGAGGGTTAATCTTGGTCAGTCATCTGCAAGTCTCCTCAGCTACCTAGTAGCATGGTAGCACTTCTGCAAAGAGAGGTGCTTTGACTTCATCCTTAACACTTGTACCAGACATCTCCTTTTGTTTTTTGTTTTTTTTTTTTTCTGATGAACTTTGGACGGTAAGAGGATGGTTGTTATCAGATTATTCTACCTAACGTCTCATTCTTCTGAGCCATTCCCTCCTGAAGACAGATAGGCATTTCACCATGCCTGTGGTGGAGCTCTTTCCCTTCATTTACTGAACCTTTGGAGAGGGCAGCGTTCCTCATGTCCTTGTGCGTGTTCCTCGTGTCCGTGTTCAGTGGTAAACAGGACCTCTGAGAATGTCATGCCTTTACCGGTGCTCACACTAAGACCTTAACTGGATGTCATACAACTTTCTTTGCACTGAAATCTCTGGAGCAGTGCCCAGGTTTTGAAATACTGCATTATATGTTTATTGTAGCCAAGAACCTGTACTACTGAACCACATCATCCTAAAAACATTTATAGCCCCATTCTGTCCAGCTAAGCTTATAACATGTTAAAATTATTTACACGCGGATGCTTATTTACAGCTCTTTTATGTACCTTTCACACAATTTTATGTTTAATTTAATGTGGAATTCTAGAATCATATCATTTGAGGCACTCACCTCTAAAAAAATCACTAGAATTTGCATTTCACTTAATGCTTTTACATTTTTCAAAATGTCAGCATAATAATGAGAACAAGATTTCTGAGCTTTTGTTTTATTCTTGTATCAGTGGAATGAAAGGCAAGTTGGGCCTGGGCACCTTTGTTTACTTTCCTTTTGAGTCACATACAATAGGACTTTCATTTACTGCTGAAAGCTCATTTGTACCCTGAACATTTTCATGTCCATTTAAGCTAATTTTATACAACATACAAAACGAGTATTCAATATTCAGTCTATTATGCACAAAATGGAGTAAGCCAAATAACTAGCTCAATCAAATCTCTTTCCTTATTTAAAAAAAAAAAAAGGAAAAAAGGAAAAAAAAAAAAGTAGAAAAGGCATCTGATAGGCAGGTTCTTGGCCTAGCTTGGCTCTCAGGAGACATTTGTTCTCTTCTTGACATGGTCATTTACCTCTGATGCAGATTTTAAGCTGGAGGTGTCACTTCTCTGTTTACTTTGTCAGTCTTTTCTACTGTCATTCTTAGATAGTTAACTTAGCAAATGTCTGTTTATTGTATAGACAAACATATATATACTTATGGCAAACTCTATGGTATAGGCATGTTCTTTATTATATGCTTACTAAAACACTTCAATGGGGCTCACTTTGCAGGCCAATAGACCCTCCTAAATCACAAAGAGCAGATTTATAAATACAGATTTCATATAAGTATGCTGGTAGTTTAATGAAGGAAATTTAGATGCCAGCAATTTTGATGAAGGTTTGGTTTTAACCATATCATCACTTAGATGATGGTTCTATATTTTGGAGACTTAAATTACAGCAAAGGAGAGGACAGATCTTTGGAGAAATGAACCACATAAGCAAGGGCATCCCTAACACCCTCTCCTTTCTTATGCTTGAATTTCGGAATAAAGTTTAACTTCTTGCAATCTAGAATTCCCCGGAGTCAGGCTTCAGCACCTGAGATATGCAGAACTCCTTTGATACTGGTCTCTCTCTCACAAGCCCATGAGAGCTCAAAATCCCACTTCTAATCTTTTTTTTTGTGATTGAGAAATGATAGAGTAGATTTGTAGGTAAACATATGCTTATCTGACAGCTGCCCTTGGCAGAATGGCACTAAGCAGGTATATGGGGTTTTTTATTACTCACAAGGATGCATTTTCATTTAAAAATACAACAAACCGAGTTTTGTGAGTAAGGAAAATTTTGTTTATCTTCTTTTCTCACTAGTACATAAAAATATATATTGACTTTACCTTGTGACACTACAGTTTTTACTGTGTCACATTATGGTTTCCAAAGCACATCACTTCTTATGATAGCTTAAGGGTATCTTATGGTAGCTTAAAGGAAAAGGCAGTATCCAGCAGGGGATGAAAGGTGAAACATTGGCCCCTTTCAAGTCAGTGAGAAAAACTATTTCTGCCTTTAGCAGAGGCAGAGGTTTCATTACAAGTATTAAGGGACAAATGTGGAACCATATATTTATTTGATATCTTAGGTAAAACTACAGAGAAGTGAAATGCCTTCAGCTGGAATTTAGGATGCTTAACACCAGAGCAGGCTTTTAGGGACATGTAGTTGAATGATACACTGTCCCAAAAATCTCTACATTTGACCTCTGGTTCTATAAATGAAGAAAACTCAACAACTGCAAAAACATTATAGTCCACAAGATTTCTATCTACTACATAATACAGTGCATCTGTATCTGGACATCCTGCTTAAGGACAAAACAGCCAATCTAATGGCTATCTGAGTTTAAATCAGTAAATTACATAAGTAAGTACACAAAATTATATTTAGACAGAATTTCAATAAAAGGGCAGAAAACATTTGTTCAATCCAGAACACACTAGAATGGGATTTCTTCTCTGGTAGTTGCCCTCTCTATCATTAAAAATATTTGTATCTAATTAAGAGGATTTGGTATCATAGTTAGACACAGAAAATGGTGAGATAAATAATTCATGAACATCTGAAGTAAATAACTTCTAAATAGATATTTTGACTAATTTACTTTCGACAAATGAATGAGTAAAGCTTTGTTTTTTCAATAGTCTGATGAACACAATTTTCAGTTCTGTAACTGAATAAAATTTATTTTGGACAACTGCCGATTTAGTTTCTGAAGGCTCACAACACATGATTTAGTTAACAAATCACAGAGCTTCACCACTTACTCATGAATTTTTAGTATCATAATGCACTTTGCGGGGAATAGTTGTCAAACAAATCCATTAGCCAAAATTTGTCAGTGTGAAGAAATGCAGTAAGGATGTTGGAATAGGAATGAAAATAATTAATTAAATCTTCATAGGTTTGCACACAAATCATATACAGAGAATAATGACAGAAGAGTTAAAGCAGCTCTGCTCTTAGCCCAGCTCTTTCTTCTATTCTAATGAAGGAATAAAGCTGAGGCTTTGATATCACTGCATTGTCATGGTAATTGTGAAGTTACAAATTCAACATGATGACTTTACTGTAGAATTAAGAAAGAAAAAATTTAAAGCTATGGTGAAAAGGCTTTATCTAAACATCGGTCTAATAAAAGACCAAAGCTCAACAAAAGCTATGTACTGCCCATGCCACGAGCAGCCACTTTGTTATTAGCCTGATGAACTTGAAACAACTATTTTTAGTATTTGTTATATAACAGAGATATTGCACATTTTAAAACTGCATGAAATTGATTAGAAAGCTGCTTAAATATATTACTGTAGGTTCCATCCCTGGAAGAACTTAATCCAAACACTTCCATGTTCCAAAGTAAGAGTTTGATCTTTATGTGAAAGATGCAGCTGAAATTGTAACTGTAACTAATTTGCAATTTATAATTCTGTTTTGTAATTTAAAGAATTTGAAAGATGATGCTCATTATTAAGAAAGGGAAAAAGGGCTGAATTTCACTACAAATTTTTCTGTACATAATTTTTTTACTAATTAGATCTAAGTTTGACTCCAGGAATTTAAAAATCTTTATAACCTTCCAAGCAGTGATTAGAGTTCCACTGTGCAAATCTTTAAAAGCAATATGACAAGGCAAATCTCGACCCCAGTGAGCTCTCAATCTGTAATTTCATTAAAATAGGATGTATGACACAGGAAGAAAAATGGAAGAACAAACAGGATGGATATGCACAAATTAGTCATAGCAGCAGGTTTGCAGCAAATAATATTCAAGTGCTGTCTCCTGCCTTTCACCAATTAAAGGTGCAGAGTTAAATTTGCACCAAGTCTGAGGGGCCTCAGACCCTTTGGAGTCAGAGGAAAAACGTGGGGAATCACAAAGAGTCTTGAACTACACCACCACCTGCTGTTGCAACCATTATGGCTCACATAATTTATTCATACCAGAATACAGTGTACATCTGCTATTTACTGATATTTTGCTTTATTTTTCTTACATTTTTCTTATTATGCCTCGTGCTCATATCGAGTAAAATTGCCAAGTACTGTAGAGAGTGTATAAATATGGATTATATATTGCTTATAAAGGTCTTCCCCGTTCATAACATCAAAGAATGAATAATGCATTGCCTCCCTTTCCAGCTAAGCAATATAAACATCAAAAGAAGGATTAACATTTCAGGTCTTGACAATACTAAATCTTCGTGTCAAATGTCTTGCTGTCTTGTGCAGAACATTTATATTTTTATTCCTTTTACATAATCAAAGCAATGGGTGAAGCAGCTTTTGCTTTCCTTTAATTTGCATAATTAATTAAAACCAAACATTTTTGCCAAGGTATTCACACTCACACTGAAATAATAAATGTTAGGTTTCATCCTGAAATAAATTTGTTAACTAGGTTTCAAACTCCTGTCCTCCCTGAAAAGCAGAAGTTTTCCATCATACACAGCCATTGCTGTTTTGTTGGAATAATCCAGTGATGGATTATGCCAAATTCCCTAAAATGAGACTCTAAAAGTGGAAAGGCCTTAAGAGTTGGATGGTCTAGAGGTTTGGCTGCTAAGAGTCGATGCGCAGCTTGGCTGTTAGCATGGAACGAGGGGGGCTGAGACCCCAAGGGCACTGATTTCTGGTCATATGGCTAACAGGACTCCTGTGTACCGGCTCCTGTATAATGGAGAGATGCAAGACAGTGACATAAATTCTGTCTTAGATGTCTCATAAGAATTTCTTTCAGATTCAGTAATTCTGACTGAGGCAGAGACCCACATCTTTACAGGATCCATCTAGTGACCCACCTAATATTTTTTTTCCCATCTATATTTGTACCCTGGGTCTCTTTTTCTGTGGCTGTAAAATCAGAAGCATTCTGCCAAGTAGCAAAACAAAGCAAGTCCTAAGCAGCAGTCATTGCTCCAAAGTGAAAGTGTCTACTTTGTCTCACTTTGAATGAGAGGAAATCAGGATTCAGGATGCTGAATACATGTGAATAATTAGATATGCAACAAGCTGCTTGCTCGAAAGGGAAAAGTTATCCGGAGTGTGGAAGGAAAGCTGCATAGTCCTGTGCACTTTGTGAGTACGTTCTCCACCCACTGCTTGGGAGAAAGGTGACTAAAGTGACTCTTCTCTTTTGGAAATATAAATACATAAATAAATAAAACGATCAGCTAGAATTTGTCCCCTGACATTCATAAAGTTGTCATAATTAGTTAGTTACGATAATGACTCTATTTGGAAGTCAGGCGACCCCTCTGCTCCAGAGGGCCCTTGTTCTGAAAGCAAAGACACCAAAAGTCCGCACTGCTTGTCTGGGAAACCAAGGCCACTCCAGTATAGTATAGACTCAAGCGCTGGTCAGAATGGTTTGCACAGACAGTTCCCCAAAGGTAGGTCTTCAGCTTACACACGTCCCTAATTTAAAGCCACTTTGGAGTTTATGTATGGTCTGAGGACTGATTTGTTAAATCTTTGTTTAGAAGCTTGAGCTTCTCATAAAGAAGCTTGAACTTCTCATAAAAGGGCAGGTGTCATGAGAAGAGGCAGAATCATTTAGCCCCATTGGGAATAGAAACTAAGAGATTTTTAGCAGGCTATCTCAAGCGCACATATGTTGAATGCCTGGTCATGAATGATGTTGTCTACATCAAAGACAGCACCTAGTTTAAAATTTGTAGTTTATTCTGGTTATCTAAGTATACCCGATATTAGTAATGAATAAATTTGGGCTCTGCACAAATTAGACTGGGACAAGCCTGTTCACAGTTTCTCCAAAATAGGACTGGGATTTAAATATTGCACAATCTAGACATCACCTTGCACTTTTACGCTTGGCAAGGCTACTTTTGTTTCTTTTGAAATTGCTTCCCCTTTGATATAGTAATTTCCCTCTAATTTCATAGCTTATCTTTTTTTATTATTATTATTAACCAGAAAGAAGCTATCTTGCCTTGAAATGTGAAAGTTTCTTTTAATCTGTGGGACATTTCAATCAACTGTATTAACACACCTTTAAATGTTGTGGAAATTGTTATTACATAACTCCATACCTACTGTTATCACAAAGATCAACATTTGCCTATCCTTCAAAGGTACACAGATTCATAACCGGGCATGTCAAGACTCACTGACTTTGGACAGGAAACGCTTCATTTGCAATTACTGGAATACCTGAAGTAGTCATTCTCTAGAGAAACTCCTCTCTTGCTTCATTCAGATGTATGGCTGGAAAGAGAAGTTAAAATTAACAGTGAAAAATATTTTCTGTCTGCAAAATCTTTGCAGAAAGAGGGTCTTTTTCTTTCTTTTAGATGATTTTCCAAATACTTCTCATCAGACATTAGTATCTGATTAATTTGGGGGATCAAAATCTATTTTATTTTGAGTAAACACACAGGTAAAATGACAGGCTTTAGTTCCCTGCAAGCACAAAGGCATAATTTAGAGTTAGGTTTCTAGCGTAAAAGATCACAAACAGGAATATGAATATTCCACTAATATTCTTCATCATCTGCTATTTATTATTGCTATGAATAGGCCACTAAAATTTATCACCACAATATTCACAGAAAGGAAGCACTTAGAGACTATAAATTCAGATGGTACAAATGGATTAGTGCTTGGAACAAGCACTCAGATTTCTTTTTGTAATGCTCACCAATTTCAACACTATTTTTATTGTTTTGAGGTTCTTCGTAACCTACTTTATTTAGGGAGCTAAGGAGAACCCTCTCTCTCTCTCTTTCACGGCAGGCCCTGCCAGGTTTGACTCTGTATTTCACCAGTCGTATGGCACAGGATTTGGAGACGTGAGAGCAAGACAGTGCCAGGTTATGGAGGAAAAAGCAAAGACTCGGGGCATGCTACAAGGAGGTAAATTATAGCATAAAAAATCAAGCAGGAAGAACAAACACAAGAGAGTTTCCGTGGGGTATACAAAAATCAGGACCTCTGTGTGAGCGGGCCATTTACTATTACAATTTTGACACCGTATTACATGACAAACATGGATTTTTCTACATCCTAGGTGGGCTAGATTCCCAAATCAAACCTGGACAAGCCGGCTGCATCCGAGCAATCCTACAGCTCCTTGCGTGAGTCCCAGGCGGGGGTGAGCCCCCAGCCCTTGCTGCTGGAACAGCTGTCACTCGGTTAGGGCTCGGCCACTAGAGGGGGTCTCGATACCTGTTTTCCTGGGAAAAGGGCAAAAAAATAAGGAGCTGAGCGTAGGTAATCCGGATTTTTGAGGGGTAGAGGATGGGGGCACGGGTGCAGGCTGCAGACACCGCACGTGTTCGCGGGTTCATTCCGCAGGGCGCTGCAGCTCGGTGCACGGGGCTCGGTTAGTACAAGAAACTTTAAGTCCATTCCCCGCTCCGCTGGAAACAACTTTTGTAGCCTGTTACGAAACGGGCACCACGGCAAACCCAGAAGGAGTGAGGCGCCTTGCGGAGCTCCTGCCGGCAGCACCCGCCGTGCCGCTCGCTTCTGACATCCGTATGACGGCCCGCCGCGTTTCCCCAGCCTTCTCGCCCTCCTTTTGCAGTGGGGGAGAGAATTAACAACAAAATACCAATAAACAGCAGTCAAGAGAGGGGAGCTTCGGGGCTCTTTTCCTTTCGCGTTCTCCATTAGGACGCTGGGCAGCGGGTGAGGATGGCCCTGGTCGGTGCGGGCAGCCCCGCAGCCCCGTCCTGGGGATGGCCCTGGGGAAGGAGCTGGCCGGGATTTTAAGGAAGCAGCAGGCGGGAGACAGAGAGGGGAAAAGTGCGGGCGGGAAGGGAGCCCGGGAGACAAAGGGAGGGCGCGAGGCCGGGACCGGCCCGCGGGCAGCGCGGGGCCGGGTGCCCGGGCAGGC
>JAWLRI010000169.1:1891448-2044070 GCA_034781795.1 Crypturellus tataupa | reverse complement strand
TCTTTCTTTCTTTCTTTCTTTCTTTCTTTCTTTCTTTCTTTCTTTCTTTCTTTCTTTCTTTCTTTCTTTCTTTCTCAGCACTCGCTGACAGCAAAATAAATCTTTCTTGCAAGAGATTAGTGGATATTTGTATTGCATTTCTTCATATATAGCTCTGCTGTTGGTGACAACTTTAGCAGCTCTTTGACTAGTAGTGCTCATGTTTGAGTGTGGCTAGGGGAAAAGGGGATATAGTGTGTGGGGGGAAGAAGGTGAGCACGTTAAGCAGTTAAATTACGTATTCTCCTTGGGTCCTTGGGTAAATCTGCACAGAATATGAACTGCTGAAATTATAATTACTTCCATTGGGAGTTCCACTTTACCTTCCCATAATCTCTTCCACAGCAAATGCCCAAGTGATCTATTAGCTTTATTCTTTGCAAGCTCCTAAATTTTCTTCCTCTCTCTAGCTGAAGTGCTGATTCAACCACAACCATCATCTTCTTGCGTGCCCTCCCCTATCCTGTAATGAGGACTGTACATGTTTGTATGATGTTAGTTCCTTAACTTAATGCTTCTTTTTTTTCTTAGACAGAAATGGATAGGCTTATTTTATCTCCCTCACTTCATCACTCTGCCTCCAGTTTCCTCCACCCAGTAGCCAAATGGTGGTTGTTCACAACTGGCAAACATAAGGCTCTGCTTTCTGGAACATAAATTCAATAGTGAGTGAAACCCAAGTGAGGAGACTTTCTCTTAAACCTGTGTTCTGAGAATACTAACACTGGAAGAATTTGAATGCCGACTCAAGCCAAATACATAAAAATAGATGCCACTATTCCCAATATTTTGTCTTTTATGTGAATTCTAAAGATAAATTTGCAAGTGATAGAAAAGTGAGGGCTAAGGAGGTAGCTGTGCATCTTTTTGTTTTCCCTCTGAAATGCTGCTTCATGTGGTCTGTGCAACCAGAATAGTACCTCTTATTAGACTGAATGATGCCACTGAAACGCTTTCTCTTACAGACCTGAAGAAGGGTTTATGTGTCTGGACATTTTTATTTTTCACCTGTGCCACCCACTCTAAGGAAAAAAACACTGGTTATCCCTACAAAACCCCTACGCGTTATAGACTTAGAATTTTATATAGAAAAATACTGCTATAAAATCCTCTTTGAAAAAATACCAATTATTGATTTTTTTTAATATAAAAATACATTTTTCTGTCCTGAAGCTCAGGGAAGAGAAGGCCGCTAAGTATCATTGAACCAGTGATCTTCATTCAATTAATAATGCAGTTTATGATTTGTAAACCAATTCTTGTGATAAACTAAAAGGTGCAAAGCCTGCTTTTTAAAATAAACGATCAGATAAATGTTGTATAAAGACAACATCATTCTCAATTAGGTGTTTTTGCACATACAGTGTCTTGTGAGAAGGATAAAAAGCACTTATCAAGGAAAGAAGAGAAATCTTTGAAGATTCCAGTAACTTAACAAGGTCAAAATAAAATATTAAAGGCTCATGACTCTCTGGGGGTCATGAAGGTGCTAAGATGTGAAATAGGCAGCTATACTGTAAAAATGAAAGTCAACATAAGCTGATTTTAATTAAGATGCTAGTAAGTGAGAAGAAATGAAATTACTATTGTACACAGATTCTGGGAGATTCTAATTGGGAAAAAGATTAGTAAATGAACATAGATGTTTATTCTCAATGATTTAATAGAAATAGTGTTGAGAAAATGGTACATGAAAGTTATATAAATAATGCTGCCATTATGCTGATAAGGTGTTACTTTCACTTTCACACAATGCAATAAAAGTTCTTTTTTTTAACCTGTTCCTTATGATAAGCTTCTGCTATCCAAGGTTGTTTTGCTCTTAATTAAAGCTTAAGTCTTTTGTATTCTATGATTATGAAGAACATGCCATTCCTTATTAAAAACAATAAAAATTCAGAAGGTACAAATGTAAAACTTCACTATTCTGATGTAATGACTGATGCAACAAGATTAATGAGAATAAAATATACTGGGAACTGGTACTCTATCTGTGTGTTTCACGGTTTAGCTTACATAGGTGTACTCCTCTATAAGAAAGTAGGTTTTGCACCTTTTAGTTTATGGCAAGCATTAGTTTACAAGTCTTATTTTTCCTTTAGGTCTGCTTGTCTCAAAGACATATGTGTAGGATCAGCTTTAAAGGTTTTCATGCTGTCATTATGATGACCTTTTTGGATACCTGTTCAGCTGACTAGTTCCTGCCTTCTGTTTGACTGGTTCTAAGGCTTAGATCTGCCAAACGCTAAGGGAGTAGCAGGAGGTGAGTTTTACACACAACCCCCATGTATATCTGTGCCCGTAGCATTTTACTGGGAACTCCTCAAATTGCAGTAATTCAGTTAGTAGTGCTTAGGCAAGCCTTAAACAGAGTGTTTCAGACAAAGAGACATTTTTTAAAAGCTGCTCTGTTTACGTACAGCAGAAGCTACCTTTGGCTAAAGGGCAAGGATGGCACAGTTTGCCTCGCTCGCCTACTTTGAGTACTGGCAGAAGCTGTTCCCATGCTGGGGGGCCAGTCTGTTGTTGCTCGCTCTTCTCTTCTGCAAAGGGAAGAGCTTAAAGATTTGGAGAACTGTGTGCTGAGGAATGGCACATAAATATTGCATGAAAAAAAAAAGCTTTTGTTGCAAGGGAATGTAGCAGGATTTGTACAAGCAGCTATAAATCTATAATTCTATATATATCACATTCTTTACAGGTGTAGTGCGCATGTAGGGATTATATACAGTAGCTAACATAAATGTATACTTTTAACTGCTATGAATAACAACCCATTCTTGCTGTCTTTTTCTGACCTTTGATAATGAGAATGTAAATTTGAATTTACATTTGGCGCTGGTTATTACAAACCGTGAATCATGCACAGTTCAACAATAATAGTTTCATCACCCTGTTTTACTAAGCAATAATCCAAATCCCGAGGCTGGAAAGGGAGTGTATCCTTTGTAAAAGGAAGCTGATGTTGCAATAGCAGTGGTTGTAACATTAGTGTGCTTTAAAGTTCGCTGAGAAATAGGTTGAAACTTGACAGCATGGACTCATGCATTTGGTAAGGTAAGAAGAGATTAAAAGGTTTTTACAATTCAGAAGAATGTGCAAGTGTCACTTGCTTTGTTTCTACTATTATTGATCAAGGTCATCACAAAGGAATTAGTTCAGTAAATAAGACATCTGTTCTGAGGATGTCTTTATCAGGCAGTTTCATTCCCCCCGAGTCAAGGTGTCTCAGTCGTAGTATTATTACTGACAGCGTAGGAAGTACTAGATGGACCCTCTCTTATCATCAGTAAATCACATGTCACCTTCTGCGACCTACACGCCAAGGCACATTTCTGAGTTTTCTTATAGGCTTGTCATGTAGCTGTTCCTCTCTTTTCTTCTCACCTTCTTGTTGCCTGTTTAAACATTGCTCTTAGCTTTTCAAAATTGCTATGAAATTCATTGCTTGTGGTGGGATTTTTGCTTCCTCAAAAGAAGAAGAAAAAAAAAGTGATAGAAAAGGTGGAGAATTTAGTGTCTAAATGAGACCAAGTCTTCAGAGTGGAAGCTTAACTACTAAAAATTTGTCATGCCTTGATGGATCAATTGGTTACATGCTTGGCTTTGTTTCATGGCAAGGAAAGAAAATGCGAAGCACATATTGTGCTTTTCATGCACCATGTAGCATCCTAGAGCACCTATGCTATGTTACACCAAAAAGGTGTCTGATGGCTGCTTAAAAGATCACATTTCCCATCAAAAGACATGGTGTCCCTGTTGCGGAATTCAGGCATTCTTTTAATACTTCTATGGGTGGGTTCTGGGCTGAATCCACCGGAATGCCCTATTCATCCAGAGTAGAAATGGGACAGAGGAAAGAGGAAAGGGCAGAATCCCCTGAGGCCCAAACAAACCCTGGATTTTTGGCCTTTCCAAGTTCAGTGGTTGTTAAAGGGACTTGTATTCTTTTGTGTGGCTCAAGTACTGCCTCCCCCATGCTGTGGTGTGATCAACCCTACTTGTCTGGGAGGTGACCAAGTGTCTCCATGGTCTTGCTAAAGGCAGTGCTCAGTGGGTGTTGAGGAATGCTGAACATCACTTTAGATCAGAAATAGCATAGGCAGTTTCTGTAGTCTTTTTTTTTTCTTATCTACTGGTATTTGAAAGCCTACAGGTACAGCAGAGCCTTTCCATTTGGCATTTACGTAGGGTTGTATTCTCTCATATTCTCTTTCTCATCTCTCTCCCATTTCAGTGAAGCTGCAGATAGCTGCTGCAGTGTTTGCTTGTGTGTTGCATCGTGCCGCGGCCTTGCAGATGATGCCTGTCTTACATCTTCCAGTCTGAAGTATTTATAATATACACAAACATGTTCCTTGTTTAATAGTAAACAATATCCGCTCTCAAGTTAGGAATTAGGGGATGTTAAATGACATTGTCAACAGTAGGCACAAAGCAGGGTACTTCCTTGCACAGAGGTGTGTATAACTGGGGAACTTTGGAACACAGAATCTTGGGGATGACGATATCTGATGACAATAAACATATTTAGGTAATTCCATGAGAGAAAGATCTATCCAGGGCTGTTAAATGCAGTGATATGACCTCTAAAGAAGCCCCTGAGCTATATTTCGGCTAGGAAACTTCACTCATGAAGTACATACACTGATATGCTTTTACTTTTCCTAACTTATGCACTGATAGCCACTGTGGTAGATAGGCTGCTTATCTACTGTTACTTTTCATGCATGCATACACAGTTGATAGAGTTACTACTGAGGACTTCTAGGTCCTGCTTCCTAGTGTCAAGAAGTCTTAAAAGCTGAAAAAATGGGGTAATGAAATATGGGATGTTGACATTCTATGTTCCATTCAAAACCAAACCAAAAAAAAAAAAAAAAACCTGTGGCAAGTAGGCCTGGTGGGAAAATTTTACTAACGGTTTGCTGGATAGAGCAGTGTATAGAGTAACTGACTCTATAATGGTTCTGTCTCAGTAACAGGGGAAAGTTGCTCAGCTTCTTTGTGCTGTTCTTACCTTGTCCTTTTACTCAGTGCAAAAAAGTAAGCTAAAGCAGTCAAAACAGTCAGATTTGTCTAAAATCCTCCTCCTTTTAATTGATTTTTCTCTTCTTTTCCTTTCATTTCTGAACATAAAGCTGTAGCTGGATCACCTTTCTTTCTTTTTAACTCAAACAAGCAATTAATTAATTTTTAAGAGCTACAGTGGATCTTTCCATATAATCACACCATTCCAAGACTTAGAGCTTTACAAAATAATTGTATGTTGCAATCAAATTTCTGTAAAATCCAGAAATCTTTATTCCTTTAGCACACAGAAGCATCATGAGTGTAATTAATTGCTTGTAAAAGATTTTGTTTTCTGAATGAAAACCCTTTACGAACACAAGATATTTAAGTCCTGACCCTTCAAGCTGCTGAGTACCTTCTGTTCACTCTGCATTGAGGCAGTAAATCCGCATCTTGCAGGACTGGGGAGCTGCTTATCTGAGGGGTTTTTTTATGCAGTTTCCATCAAAGCAGCATATGCTGTTTGGTTGAGTCAAGTTATTATTATAGGCTACCTGGTAAAACTCCCACCCTTTGGATAGCAATTTGTAACATGCTTAAAATTGAGTGCATTTACATCATGTAAGGCACATGTCAATTCATTGGTTATGAATTTCCAAAGGTGATGTACAAGACTTAAATTATAGTTATTTGGATAAATACCTGCTTCTTGAGAAAACATGTTCTGTATAACTTCTGATCTCTTGCCAGGCACCAAGATGATTGATAGCTTTTAGCATCCTACTGCTAGCTCTATGTCTTGTCTGGTTTATTTTGGAAACTGAGATATGCATTCATTTGTTGTTGATTAATTTTATTACTGAATGACAATCGAACCCTGTGATGTCTTAACAAAAATGGAAAGACATTTCAATTCCATGCTTCTTCTGCCCATGCTAATTTTAGTCTAATCTATCAGTGTGTGTTGCAAATTTTGCGTAAGTTCAAAGAATAGCAATAAATGGTGACTTAACCTGGAGTGGCCATCATGGATAGAACTTTAAAGCTCATCAGACTGGGAGAAAAATATAGCCATGGAAGTAGCAACAGACAGATATATTTATTCTCCTCTCCCATTATGACGCTAAAGACAACATTAAAACTGCAAAATTATTGAGGAATAAAACTCATTACCTGGAGAAGGAGTTAGATAAGCAGATGTCAGATTGGAGGGAATTTACATAATTATGTAGACAAGAGAAAGACATGTTTACTTAGGTTATATATAGGCAAGAAAAAAGAAAATGTGAGAGCAAAGAGTCTTAGGTGTTTTGACAGTGTGGTCAGTCAGTGTTGCATCAAGTCCTTATCAGGTGTTTCTGAATGAGTGCATGAGCAGAGGAGCTCTAAGGAGTACCTGAAAACATCAGTCATTGTCCTTGACAAATTAGGTAATAAACTTTTTTCCTCTGATTGAACCAATAGTTAACTGTTGAAGTATAAGAAGCCACCTCTTCTACAATAAGATTTCAAGTACATGTATGATACAGTACAATTTCTAGAATATGAGGTTCAAAGTTTGTATCGACAAAGTTGCAGCAAAGCAGTGCCTGGTTGACATCTGTGGTAGCTTTCCATATTGCAGTTGGAGCAGTTTCTCCTGGAATTTGCAAGTGTTGAGAATACAAAAGGAAGAGGTGTTGGGAATACAAAAGCAAGAGGTTTTCTGTGCATGCTGTTGGGATAGCTCCATCGCGTAGTGCTGCTGTGCCGTTCTGTGCAGTGGTCTTCCTTCCTTTCAGAAGTGCTGAATTACCCATTTCAACAAGCTCCAAGGAAGGGTGGAAAAAAAGTTCTCCAAAATCCATTAAATTATCTTATACCTTTAATTTTAAAAATGAAGCTGGAAGAATAAAGTTTAAGTGCAACCTTGCAGGGTTAGGTGTATAATTATTAATGATTAATATAACAATAAATCTTCAAACCTTGAAGACTTAAGAAATCATATACTGGGTGACTTCGGCTAGAACTAAAAAAAAAATGTATACAGTTCATACAGATTTGTTTGTTTAATGACTTTATTTAAAAAAAAAAAAAAAAAAAGGTCTAAAGAGCTGTAATGAATGTCCAGTGTTCTGATATGGAAACATTCTGGAATAGCTATTCCTCAACATACTATTCAGATAAGTCATAGTAATGCAGGTCGTTCGCTTCAAACTAGCTGTGTGAGAAGTGTGCAGTGTTGATGATACTCATTAGTGGAGTAGCGCTACGCTGGTTGTATTCTTGAAAGCTCACTACTTTTCAGAGACAAAATGAATTTGTGGCATCAGGAAATTAAAGCTGAATCTGCCATTTTCAAGGATTTTTTCTTTTTTGTATTTCAGTTTGATGTTTAGCACAGAGAGGTGTTTGCATGGTGGTTAAAAAGAAAAGAAATAAAGAGATAAAAGGACCTAGAGGTAAGAAGTTTAGCGTAAGTCTTTTCTCAACACAGCAGATCATTATTAATTAAAGGTATTTGTATCGTTTATTTAAGAGCTGCAGTCAGGACTGAGGATCTACTCTCTCAAATGCGGTTAAGGAGGATACGGTAATTACGGTACAGAGTTTTTCCTTATACTGATATACCTTTGAATCAAGATTCTGCAGAAAGGCCACAGCAAGGTTCATGACCATGTAAATATAAAATAAAACTACAGTTTGGGCCTCAAATTCTTGTTAAAAAATGCTAGATGTATAAAGATTGACAGTATGAAGTACAGTCAAAAATGGTGAAGAACTGGCATAGTGTTGGTGACTGCATATGTTAAGTGGATGTTTAAGAAAATAATGGCAACAGGAGTGTTTAAGAAAATACCAGGGACATGCACCTTGCTTCCTCTCTCTGAGATATGACAGTAATAAATATATTCACTGAAAAGGGCAATTTAAAATTTGTATTATTTGCAGTTGCAGTAATTGGCAAGCACTGTAGCCTAAGTGGTGAAAATGAGAGGGAGTACAGTTTGATTTTTAAAAGTAATTGGTCAGTCTATCAATATATCTAATAAACTTATCAAATCAGGCTTCTTCAAAATTAAGGAAGAAAAAAACTCAATATGAAATGATTATGAGGGTAACTGAGCAGTGTAATTCACTTTCACTTTACAGGAAAAGGCTTTCAGCTCCACCTCTTAAGCAGCTTTAGAAACCTGCTTACTGACTCCTGGCGGTAGTTTATTGATTAGAAGCTTCCAGAGTGTCTAGGAAACGTGCACAAAAATTTCTCTGAAAGCAATATGTTTTGTAGAAGGAAAATCCATTATTGTCTATGGTGTGTAAGAAATACATTAACTTCAAAAGTATTGAGTATACTATTCATATTTAATAATAAAGGACCTAACAGTAGGGATTTTAAAAAAGAACTTTTTGTATCATTCTGTAAATACCTACCCAGTCCTCACAACATTTAGAAGGAAAGAATTGGGCAGAACACTAAAACTACTAGGCTAGTATCAGGGACAAAATTAAAGCCATCAGAAGCCAAGAAAATAAGATTTTTCAGTAAATATTCTCAATCTGTTGGACTGTACTGCCGTCTTAGACCTTCATGGGAGCTTTTGCTCACATAAAAGACATATTGAGAACTAGTGTTTTCTTCCTGTAGTTTACCTTATTTTTGTTTGGTAAAATAATGTGCCACATATTTGTCCCTTATATTTTGTCCCTCTCTTATGTTTTTCTCTCCTTTCTCATATTTTCCCTTTCCCTAAAAACATAAAGCTGTGCAACACTCTTGCAGGACTTAGTATTGAGTAATTTTAAAACTAAGCAAAATACTAGTACCTTCGATTATGTGAACAATGTTATCCTGTATTTGTATTCCTGCAGCTATTCAATATTTTGCTGACTTTCCCTATCCTTGATTTATCAGACTTTTCCATAATAAACATTTCAGGAGAGGTTTATTGTTTGACACATACTAAAATAATTGGATGTTACTCATTTCTGAGGCTGTTGAGGATCTTTGGGGATGGCAGCTGCTTGAGGTGACACTCTGGAAAGATCCCATGCCACTCTTGAAAGGAGAAATATCTTGGGTGCATAAAACCTTTGCAAAGTATCAGTGACATAAAAGTCTGAGAGCATTAGCATGTTTTCTTTAAAAGGTTTTTTTTTTCTACCATGCACTTATTTACCATGCTTGCATATGCTAAATCTGATTGTTATGATGTCAAGCAGAAATAACTTTGCAATGTTTTGCATATCTAATACATATGTAAGCATACAAAAAAAGGGCATTCTCTTTCTGATTACCTTGCCAGGCTGTAACAAACATAAAAATATATGCAGTTTAGGATAAGGCTGTGTAGTCAGTTCAGTTCACGATGTCCTGCTCTTTACTGGAGCCTGCAGTCCACAGAATGGGAGATGCCAGCTCCTGTTTGAGGGAGCTCTAAGCAGGAGTGTGACACTCACCTTCAGACTTGGACGCACTTTCTGAAATAGAAGTAAGAAGAGTTTTGTAGCGAGATGATTACTTTAAACCCATTCCAATTTTAGGCTAGTTGGTATTCAGCTCATTCCCATGCCTCAAAGGGAGACCTACGTCCTCATTCAACCTGTGGCTAAGAGCAAATGCTGAAAAAGGAGCACAGGAGTAGGGCAGACACTCAAGAGCGAGTACATGTCTGCAGAATATTCCCTCAGCATGCAGAGTGGCTTGGGAACCTCCTGAAATAGAGAGGTAGGCTCTTATATTCAGTGTATATTTTTTTTCTTATACTTCATAAATTTGAGAATTTGAGCAGTGTACCATGTAAACTGAGAACATCATTGGACAAAGTCTAGTTTGGCAGTGCGTGCAGATCTCAAATTTCTTCTTTTTTGGTCTGACCCTAGGTGCTTTTTTTATTACTTGATCATGAATTGACCAAAGAGACTGGCAGGCTTTGCATTCCAGATCTTCACGTAAAAGGTTTTATTGTTAGTTTTTAGGGTTTTTTGCTTAGTTTTTAGATTTTATTTTTTTTTTTTTTTTTTTTTTTTTTTTTTTTTTTTTTTTTCTGCACGTCATTCCTCAAGTTATCTTTCAGCTTGCCTTGCTGTGGTTTGAATTTACTTTTCTGTTTGCTTGTTTTTGTTTTGTTTAACCTGCAGTAGCTCATGAGCCTTTCTACTTCCTTTCCTTCATTTGGACATTATTCCAGCTTTCCAAAGGATGTTTTCTTGCTTCTAATAGTCTCCCATCCCCTGCTGTTTAGCTAGGCTGGCTTCCTTTTCCACTTTCTCAAATCCTTTTTGCTAGGCGGTGTTTATTTGCTGTGGGCCTCCAGTATGGTATCTCTGCTTACCACGCTGTCTGCACACGTTTAGCTCTGTTAACTTCCCCATTTAGCTTCCTTTTAGCAAGATTTAATGTATCCTCCAGGGTGACTTGAACGTCAGATTTCAAAGGTTTTATCAGCCCCGTCAAAATATCCTAATATGTGTATCAACACTACCTACGGTTACAAACCCATTAAAAATGTCCGAGCTGTGAAAACCGTGTGAGAATGGTAAGTGCGTGTGTCTGCTCATCACAGATAGGGAGCAGATAATAGTTCTTGACAGGAGGAAAAAATTTAAATATAGAAACTGAGCAGTGAAAGACTTTTTTGTTTGTTTGTTTTTATCAGATTCTGAACACGCAGAAACTGTCCCTTGCGATGCAGTGCTTCCTTTGCCAGCGACCAGAACTGCTTTAGGGACAGACAAGCTGCTTTTGCACTCCAGAAATCAGGGAAGCCGGGCCTTGGTTTTACCTTGTTCCCCTTGGATAGGTTGGGTTTTTTTTAGCATGACAGTCTGGAAATACTGGAAATAGTGCTTGAAGCCAGAGTAGGCAGACTGTATCGCTCTAAGAATCAGGGGTACCCCTGTGAAACTACCTTTTTGTCACAACTGACTGCAGTGAATCTAGCCCTGGCGTTTGTGTGCTTTAATTAGGTCCCTTAGTTGTTACGGACCTGTAGGATCCAAACAAGCTTAGTGAAATCCTGTAACCTAATTGCTGTTTTATCTTTGTTTCATTAAAAATCTTTTAGAGTGCAAAAAAAAATTAAGGATGTTTGGATTCTATCATAAAGCAGCTTGGGCAGCCTAGCACTCAGAAGCAAGAAAAAATGGGCAGGATTAACATTTTTTAAATACTATAATAGAAGGTAAAAGACTCACAAAAGATGAAACAGAGAGCGGACATTCTCCTTTTAGCTCAGAACGACCTGTTTTTTTAAATCCGAGAGTATATAGTTGATGCATGCAGACGTGTACTCAAAAGCTGCCTCATTACCAGTTTTGATCTGACCTGTTCCAGACAAGAAACGCGTCGTCTCTGAACTTCTAACAGGAGCTTACTTTTAGGATAATGTATTTTCCGGGGTGTTCTTCTGAACTTTTATGTATATGTTTGAACTTTATGAGATTGAGCTTTGTCTGCAAGGGAATTTATTTTTAGGCCTTGAAAGAGAGCAGTTCAGGTGCATGAGCAAGACTCGGTGCAGGGGAGCATGGAAATAGCCCTTTCCGAGAAGCCCTTTTGCTTGCCTGGTTGCCCTTAATTTCGGTCTGCCCGTGGGGCGCATGCTGGAGGGTGTCCTGAGTGCCCACCGAAGCCCTCAGGTGGGTTTTGAACTTAAAATTTGCACATTTGGTTTCAGATTGGTACATCTGTTTTGCCAGCTCCTTAGGATCTTAGGCATTCTTAGATAATTCTTGATAGAAAGTCTTTGCATATTTATTTATTTATTTATTTAGGCACAGCTAACCATACTTTCAGAGAGATAAGGACAATTTTCCGTAGTATGCACAGAACAAAAATGTGCAAGTAAGAAGCCATTACTAAGCAGTGAAAACTCATAAAATAATGAAGTAGAGGGTTCAGGTACATTGTTTCATGAGCTTCCATTGACATGAATATTAAAATGTAATGGTGAACCCTGTGTTCACACAGTATTTTTCAAAAAAATAAATACAACTTATAGTTTGTGCTTACGCTGTGGGTATGTCTTTGACACACTGTATGTTTTATTAGGTCTATGAGCAGGAATTTCAGAGAAATATTTAGATGAGATGTAAACATTAAACAGTGACAGCATAATACTCCTATAATGGCAAAGGATTAGAAGTAACAAGGGGGGTGGGATATGTACATGAATGTTTTACAGTTCTGTCTTGCTGTCTAGATAAAAATACTTTTTTTGGTCATATTTTGCAGTCTTTATTTTTTTCCTGTTCCTTTGAAACAGAAGACTGGAGACTGCAATGCTCTGTGACCTATTGTTTTAACTTGGTTTAGTTCCAAGGAAACTTTTCTGCCTAAAGAAACAGTGCCATTTTTCAGGTCAATATTTCATACTACCTGGGCTAAAAAAATTCTATGAATTTCTGTGCAGCTGGGAGTTTGGCTTTCCAATTCAATAAAGCAGTTATTAGCAGCCTGTTAATTATTAATCCTTGATTCAAAGGCTTCTGATTTTTTTTAACCTAATCTCTTATCCTGAGTCAGTGTGGAGAAGGAAGTGTATTTTACCATCTGAATTTTTAAATTGCAGCTTTCAAATGCTGAAGAATTAATTTAACTCCATAAAGGAAATATTTTACAACTGAGAATAAGATAATTTTAAAAGCAGAGAGATTATCAGTCATGTCATTCTAAGGAACAGATTCTTCTAACTTAAGTACATTTTATGCAGGTTTAAAAAAATCTGTCAGTAACATGATAAGTTTAAATTTTCAGATCTTGAATGACATGATAGGATAAAATGAGGAACATAAAATCTTTATTTGCACAAAACACTTTTCCCCAACGAATTTTGGGAAACATCTCGTTAAAAATCAGTAGTCTCTAGCGAACTTCAGAAATGATACAAATGTTAACTTGAACTTTTTGGAAAATACACAATTGTTTGAAAAATATAAACGCATCAAACCTTTTCGGCAGGAAATAATATTCTCTGTATCTAAATCTCTGAAATCTCTTTGATGGAGCCCTAAAAATGCTTTGGAGAGCATTAAAATTGGAATTGGCTCGGAATACTTGATCCCTGCAAATGTTCATTAAGATATAATGAGGATAAGTGAGAAATCCAACCAGGAATGTAAAGAGAGGCCCGTTCTTGCAACGAGCTCCATATGGATAGGCATTTCTGCTTTTGGAGAACATCACTTCTATCAGCGGGTCCCCACATATGGATCAATTGTGCAGAGCTGATTGCATCATCAGGACGCAGTGACAGGATGTCTCAACTGGCTGCCTAAATGCTGTGCAACTGCTCATAATGAGGATAAAACCCGTGATTAGTTTGTTTTATGGAGCTGTTTCAGTTGTGTATTTCATCCAGCCATTCTTACACTTTTTTTTTTCTTTTTTTTTCTTTACGGTCTGGGATAATACAGGCATAGGTTCTGATAAACCCCTTACTCCTAGTGGCAATTGGGGAATTTCTCAGGAATCAAAACCTAATAAAATAAGGCATTCTGTGAATAGAGAAGCAACTTAATGTGTTTCTTTTTTTTTCCTTTGTCCTGGATGCTCTAAAACCTCAGGTGCTTTAACTTTGCTTCCTAGTTGTATCCTGCATGAAACCCTACTTGTGCTGCTCTAGGCACCATCCTTACCTACCTTGAGGCTCACCCAGCACTAATTTCTCTCTTTGGATGTTATTTGTTCAGCAAAGCAGCTGATGGTCCAAAGCTTTTGATCATATCTAAAATAGTGCCCATTGAAGTGACTTTGGGGGCCAGTGAGGCACTACCCCAGGGTTTGATTGATGACACTAACACCTTACCTGGCTGGTGCTGTTTCACCCCAGGTGTTTCACAAGCAGCTGTGTTGCTGTTAAAGTCTATCATATAGTAGCTACCTTTTAAGATTTGAGAATGCATCAGCTTAGAATGGCAGAGGTAGAATTCTCCAAACTGTTCAGTCTGAAGATGCTTTTAGTTGCAATGGCTTGAAATCACATAGAGCACAGATTCATAAAAATTGAAATACAACAGATACTGCCTTGATATTTTTAGAGGAAGAGACTGCATAACCATTTCATGATGACTTTGATGTGTGAAATCTGATCTTGGGTGACTGACGCTAATGCATGAGCCAATACCTAGCCCATAACATGTATTTGAAGCTTACAACTGCTTATTTTACATTAATTTCTAAACTCTAATACTCTGCAAATACACTCAAAGTATGATGTAATATATTCCAGAGAGGTATTATTTATTCTGAAAAGAATTTGGCAAATATTATTTGTTTTTTTTCTTTTTTTTTCCCCTGATCGTTTCTGTAAAGTACCCTGTGAGTTTTCACTAACAGCTTCTGTCTTCTTAGCCAACATATGGAAAAACCACAATGTTGGCATGAAACTATCTCCCAGTAATAGTGCCAGTAGAGTGTTATTTTGCTGTGTTGTTTAATACACGAAAGTGCTTCACATTTTGTCTGCAATTCCAGCTTTTCTAAATGTTTCTTTTAAGATTCATAATGTCAGTATTGACAGTTTCTTTTGCATTTTGAAATGCCTAATAAAAGGGATAATGATATCATGAAGTACTTTTTGGTGAGCTTGTATTCTTTGTGCCTTCTCTTTTATGCACTGTAGATTACTTTTCTGTGGCAGATAATGAGGAATAGCTATTCTAGGAAAAGTTCAGTATAGAAATACCAACTTTCTTATGTGTGAAAGTCTTCAGCATCTATTTGTATTTTGCATGGATATTCTTCAAGTTTTATTGCTAACATTGAGATCCATCTTGGCTGATTTGCAATGAACCTGGTGCTTCTCTGTTAATACAGAAAGCAAAATTGTCAGTTAAATACCAGCCTTTGCTAAAGGCAGTGGCAGTCAAGATAGGAAGAATGAAGTGGGATTTCTGCCTCCCAGTTTGTTTCCTGACTTGCTATTTTGCTTTTGTAAGTAACAGAGACTAAATGACATAAAGGCTTCATAATACTTTTAAATAGTAATAGCTAACATTTTTATAGCTTGTGGCTGTGTTAAAGTCAGTATTAAAAGTGCTTTGACTTCTCTTGAACAAGGATTTTAAACATGATATTTGAAGCTCTCTCAGGACACTGATTCTCCATGGAGGTGGATAGTACTGATACCTTTGGTTTCAAACTGAGGATAACAAGGTAAAATAACTTAGACCTTGCTTCACAGCAGATTAGTTAAACCACTAGGACAGTAATTTGGGGTTTCATTGATCTCAAGAGTCAACATGTCAGACACCATCCTTTACAGAGCACTTTTGAACATATACCTGAATGTTAATTTGTTATTCTGTTCTCTGACTTTGTTTTTACTTGCCCACTTTTTTGCTAAGCTTTTCATTTATCATGTACTTCTCTAACATTTTTTTTTCCTAGTTAATTTGCAGTGGTTCTATTTCTGACCATCAGATTTCCTCTCCTCCTTTTATGGCCATAACAGAGAGCACTTGTAAATCATTCTTCTTGCTGCATTGGCTGCCTCCTTTCTGCAAAACGTGAGCAACTCTCCCCTGTCACTGTTTTGCAGTAACATTTAGCAGATGTATTTTCATTGTTCCAGTATAACCCCTTTCTTAACATTTTAAAATGTTTTTGTTATTGTTAAAGACTTGGCTCCTGAAAATAACTTCATTAGCCTTCAATCTTTCTTCATAAACCTAATGAATGTATTCTAAACTCACTGTGTAAACATTTGTTGAAATATCTTCCTTCTTATGGAAATATCTCTACAAGCTTAATTTTTATATTACTGCCAGTTCCAGACAATTCAGTTGGGTGATGTGAAATTCATTTATCTGTATATTGTGTTCTACACAAAAGCTTCAATTACTTTTATAACAAAGACATCACCATGGACATGCCGGCTGTACCCAGTATCTTGTGCTGTGCTCCTGGAAACAAATAACACACTATCTTTTAAAAGTTCCTATTCATTTCTCCAGTCTATTACTTGTTTTCAGTTTAATGCTGTTTTCTTTGCTCTATCAGATTAGATCTTTTGGAGTACCTTAACATGCTTTTGTGATTTAATAGTCATTAATTAGTTTTCTCCTCTGACAAAGAAAGGCCTGCACATCCAGAGCACCAAAGACCCCCCTCTCTTTTTCTTTTGGATTTTTTTTCTCTTCCCCTTGTGCTTCCCTTGAGCCTCAAGCTCTGGCTTTTTAACCACTTGGTCTCCACCATGTTCCCTGTTAGTTGGTGTAACAATCCATCACTGAGTGAGAAGGCACTCCTTCCCCCAAGGAGTGCATTGACAAGAGACTTGGCATAAGTGATCTGAATCAAGAGTTTGAAGACAAATTTTCATATATAAAGCACCGTGCCTGGTATTTCTTTGTGCTTTGTTTTTCACACGTACAGCAAAGTCGGGATGAAACCTGCACGTTTAATTCTTCATGAGAAAATGCTAACTGACGTGCCAGCTTGGTAACTGAACTGTCGCTCATGGTCTGTTAAGCATCAGGATCAGTTTCTGTACAAAAATTGCCAAACACTCTTGCATTTTTATCTGGGACAAATCCAAAATCCAAGTAGCATCTCTCTTTTGGTTTCACTTGGGAAGACATCAGACTTTCCCAAGAGCAGTTATTTTTACCAGATTTCAATGGAAAAGTGAAAAATCTCCTTGATTTTGTGACATCTCCACTAATGTGGTAGCAGGTGTTGTTCAGAGCTATTGTCCTTGCTTGCACTTTGGGACGCTCTTGTTTCTAGAATAGCTCAATCCCCACCTAAATTCTAGTGTGAAAGTCACCAAAATCTGTATCTGTATCCAAACTCTTGCTTCTTCGTCTGCTTTTCCTGTGTCGTTGTGATTGATATAGTAGATTTTGAAAGAGGAAAAGACAAACCTATGGGACTGGCTGAATTCAGTACATGTTCTGTAGTGCATCCTATGACTGCTCTGCAACCTTGCAGGCTCTTCGGTCTCAACATCTGCTGCTCATGCCATACTAATTGGAGGACTGGATCACGTTTTTTAAATAGTTGGTAAAAATTGTAGCACTTACTGGAGTGTAGTTTTATACGGGGACAATCACATGGACTACTGCAATTTTCTTATCTGTTTGAATAATTTAAAATTTTCGTAGTGTACAAAATAGAGTACAAAATACTTTTCTAACTTAAATATGAATAGGGGAAGAATAGTCAAATATTCCTCTAGAAATTCTGGAAATGCATCTGGATGGGAACAAACGATGAGATTTGGTGATTCTTCAGATTTCTGAAATATTGACTGGTAAGAAAACAGACAATGATACTAGGCTTCATTCAAAAATTTTGAGTATTCATTTAAATGTAAGCCTGCTTCCTTCTGTGAGTAATCACTGAAATCCAAATGTATTTGCCTTTTTTATGGAGGAATTCAGCATTGCTGGCAAACCATTTACATCAGCTCTCACTCTTTCTGCATTGTGTCTGCTTTGTGAACAGGCCAGATGGTGCTTTGCTGCGTATGAGCAAAGCAATAATTGCAGTTCTCAAAGTGAATGACTGCATTTTGCAGCATGACACCAATTTTGTATGAAAATGAGGCCCAGTGTATTGACAGGCATGAGCCTAGCACAGCCATGGCCCGCAGAGTGAGAGTGGGTTACTTTCTGCCTTGGCCCTCCTATTATTCCTTAAGTACATTCACAATGTAAATTAGGACTGTTAAAAGACAGCTTTGCCCGTGGTGAAGGTTCAGAAATAATTCCCCTTCCTCTCTAAGTCTGTGTGTTTCAGGATTCTGACAACTTGCTTACAGTATTATGAAAAGGTATTAAGTCAAATAGATATTTTTCTGTGTTTTGGAGGACAAGTTTTGTCGGAGGAGACTGGAGACAATACAGCTGTTTGCAGTTGGAGATCATTTGGCTGCCATTTCCCTTTATCATCTATTACAAAACATTTGTTTCTGAACTCAGAACAGAGTTTCTCAGAGTCCCAAATTATTTTACCTGCTCTACTGGTGAGTTCATGTTTCATTCCGTGTGTTTCCAACAACTCTTCTGCTCGAATCTCTGCACTGGTCTCCTGACCTGTGTGGCAATGACTAAGCAGCCCTGTTCTCCTCCATATCCTTGGCCCTTTTCACTGCTCCTCCTCACCAGGATGCCTTTTCTCCACTAGTCTGCATTCCTTGCTGAGGAGCCCTGCAACTTCAGTCTCTCTGCAGTTGTCCATGCTCAGCCCTGTGGCCTTCGTTTTCCTTCCCTAGATCTGGCATCCTCGAGGTCCAGCGCAGAGTTGGCACTGAGCTTGCGCTTGAACTTCCTGCGTCTCTGGAGAGGGAAAGGACAAACAGGTTGCAGCTTCGGCAGGTCTTACCGGAGAGGATGGGGGCTTAGGGAGGGGAAGGAAGGAGGTTGCCAGGGATTAGGTTCCCATCTGCCGCTCGCGCATGTGTCCCTGCGTGGTGCTGGGCTGCCAGCGCCCTCCGTCCCTCCCCGCACAGCCCCGCTGCTGAGACATGGAAGCCAGCCGCGGCTTTTGTTTGTTTAGAAGCACGAAGGAAAGGGAATTAAGCCCATTAGTCCGTCCTTATTAGCCACCACTGACTTGTCAGGATTAAGCCTGAGTAAATTAAGGCTAGCGAAACTGCATAAAATCATTAAAAGCCGGAGTTGGAGTAAGTGGAAAGTCCATATTTCTTTTCTTCAAGTTTGAAAAACACCAAACACTGATGATTTTACGTGGAAGTATAAAGAATTAAAACCCACCATTGTAGTGGTGATTGTTCCTTTCCCTCGTACATTCAAAAGAATGTGAATAAATTTTAAATAAAAAATGTGATTCTTATATCTCTTTTGTAATGTGCATTATTGAATTGTGTTGTGTATTGTATGACTTCCAAGAGGAATTTCATTAGTTTATCTGTGTTCTAATGTAACTGAAATATATATGAATACATATATCTGAAATACATGAACATTCAGAAATGACTATGTTTATTAGGATGTTGTTTTATTTCGCTTCAAGTTTCTGTCTTCCAACTCCCTGAACACTGGTGGCTTTATCTTTGATGAATGCTGTGCTACAAAATAGACCTAATTCTGTGTTATTTGCTGCGATAAAAAAAGTATTTTATAGGTTTTAACCTTCAAGGCAGTATTTCTGTTGATGAGTTACAGGCTTGAGCATACTTAGAAATGCACTGGGTGCTACGGGTGCTTAGGCTTTTTTTTTTTAATCATAAATTTTATGATACAAAGTGCCTAAATTCAGAACATAAGTCATTTGTTGTGACATTTCACATAGCACTAAGTAGGTGGCATTTGATAGTGAAATAGAACAAGTTTTCAGATAAATGCAGAAGATGGGTGCAAGTAACCCAAAATTTCACAGGCAAAACTAGCACTGGTTGTTACAGCTGCACAGTGTAGCGTGAATGCTGCCAAACACATAGAGGGAAAAAAGGTAAATATACCAATACACAAAATTTCTCCTAATCTTTATAAGCGCAACAGCCTATGAACCTTCTCCTCTGCCCCTCACTGTGATCACAGGTCCTGGTGCATGTGGCCAGGGCTAAGAGCGCCTTGAGGGACGGACATGTGTCTTCCCAAACAGTTCTGCTGCAGTTTGCTGTCCTGTTAGGTCGGAAGAGCAATAGTGAAGTGCTCTGCCAGGCATCCCAACGCATGCAAGAGCTGGTCCAGCACCATGGTCACTCCAGCGCTGCCGTTCGCTGCATCAGAGGTTGGCATTTGCAGACAAGTGCATCTCTGCTGCATCAAAACTTCTGCTAAGGGAGGGTAGTGGCCAGTGTAAAGGTGTTGGCCCTCTTGCAAGTGGGACTTGTGGAACATAAAAAGGGGCACTAGATTTGTTCCCAAGGACAGCACCCTTCTTCCATCATGAAAGTGATGAGTTTTAAATGAGTTATTGCAAGTGAGGTAGTTGCTTCTGCCTTTCTTTGAAGTTTAGGACATGAAGATGTCCCTCTGCATAAGCTGCACTGTGTTTTTATACCATTTTCCTGCTCTTTAAGAAACCAGTTTCAGTGAAGATATTTTAAGAGAAGTCTTTGCGACAGAGAGAGAGAACAGGCAATTGTTTGCAGCGCTCCTAACAACACCTTTGCTGATGTGTCTCATTTTTGAAGTTCCTTTTATCTACATTTCTAAAATTAAATTAGGTCTCCATTACTAAAATTAGGCAGAAGAGTCATTGGATTAGACGTGATTTCTTTCTGATCCTTAAATGAATGAAAGAAGCTTCTTTTGATAAATCTATAATAGAATTAAATGCTCCATCTCCTAAAACCTTATGGATGGAATATTAACTTTGTTATATCACCAGACTAAAAACACCTCAAAAAGTGGGACAGAATTTTCTGAACAGGGAAATAAGCTTTATAGGAATAAGGGAGATTAGTCTTTCGGGCATAGTTTTGCCCTGACATACTGGATTTTGTTTTGGAGACAGCCTTTCCTCTTTCCTTACACAGAGGCCCTGTTGTATTCAGCAGAAATTTTGCTTATTTGAGGCAACATGTAGGCCCGATCAGTACATTATGTCCATACTTAATACTAAGCTTGTGCATTAAGTCCTTTGCTAATTGGGCATTCGGCATCAATCTGAAGGGCTTTGGGAATAATTCAGGTTTTTGCCACTGCTACGCTGCATGTGAATTTTGTGTGATAATGTATTTGCATGACACTAAAATGACTTCTCTTTAACTCCAGAAATGATCCATAGCTGAGTCCCAGCCATTTTTTTTTTCTGTTTAGGTATTTGCTTAGATACAGGGACACAGTTCTCAGTAGAGATTGTATAGGAAGAAGAGCAACAATTCCCCAAAGCATCCATTCCTTTAACAGCGCTGGCCTTGAGTGCCGAATTCAGACATCCCAAAAGAGCATTGAAACTTTATGTTTTACCATTAGATATATCCAGTAGTAAGACCAAACACATTCAGAGAGTTTTAGCAAAAGCTAAAGATAAGCCCATCATGTAGTTGCACCTGGCTGATTTTGCATATTCCTCCACAACCACTTTGTAAAAATAAAGAGAATACCCAGATCATTGTGCTGCCACCATTTTAATGATCAGTTTTGCCCGAGAAGGGCAATTTATACCTCTCTTCAGAGGCAGCTGTAAATGCCTAGTTTGTGACTTTATCTTTGAGCTGTGCAGGTATAACCAACATTTGCTGTTCTTCTCAAAAACTAAGTGCCATAGGCAGTAAAGCTGGAGTATAAAGTTCTGTAACAAGAAACTCACTAACTGCATTCAGGCTATTTTAGATGGATGCAACATGCTCTGCAACATGAACAAGTCTCCTCCGTGTCTTGTGTGTCGTTTTTAGGAACAGAACCAGAGAGAAAGAACTTTGAAAAATGCTAAGATGGTATTTGCAGTTTTCATAACTTTATTAGTGCCTGATGCTCTTTCTTTAGGTTGAGATAGGTTCGAAGTGGTGAAGGATATTAAGTTCAGGGAGGGACAGGATGTGGCCAGACACATTTCCTCGCGCTCAGTGAGGCCCAGATCTGAAGAGGAAGTGTCTGAAGGGTGGATAAATGCCCCTGCGTATATTTAGTCCAAAGGGACACGGAACCACAGCTTCCTAGAGAGCATGGGGTGAATGCCCACCAGCGAGCAATCCCTAAACATTGGCTCTGTCTTCTCACTTCAACACTGATACGAATTGTCTCTTTGTGCAGTAGTAATTTGCAGGTTTCTTTTGGTGAAGGCTATGAAAGCATTTTGCAGGCGCAGCATTTTAACTCAGGTGTGTAACCTGGGAGGTCCAAATCCATGTGCCCATTTTGCAGATAAAGTTTTTGAAATGTATGGATAAAACATTGTAATCACTATCCCAGAGAAATCAGTGGTGGAATGAAAAATCCAAAGACAGTTTTGTTGACTCTTCTCAGGAGAAAGTTGTTGAAAAGATACCTTGCGAATTAAAACCTCTTTCCAAATACCTTTTTTTTGTTTATTATATATGAAATATAAGAAAAATACTTTCTGACTTGATGATTGTGTATTTAAGAAGAGGCAAAACTTAACTTTTGGGAAGTACCATAGTTTCTAAAATGTTTGGTTCAGAAGATATAACAGTATTTTTGAGACACTGATGCCATTTAAGGAATGAAATGCGAGACACTATAATATTAAGATCTCTAGTATTTTTCTCTCCAAAACACAGCAGAATACCATCTTTCCCTTGATAGTTCTGATCAGAACATGATATAGCCATATCAGGGATTTCAAGGTTATCCATTTTGGCATATTAATTTTTGATGGGAAATTTTCCGTTAAGCAAATCATTTGTATTCAATTGTATTTAATAAATTAGAAATGAACTAAAAAGGAGACTAAATTATAAATTTATGTAGAAAATACTGATGTCAATAACTCACGTAATTTAAGACTGATTTGCGTTTGTACTTCTCTTGCCATACATTGCTTTTAGTAGCAAACCAACCAGCTGCAGAGAGAAATCGTTTATTCTTAGGCCCCAAATGTGGCTTTGTGTGCCCTCACACGACTCTTACCAGCTTGAACTTTGTATAATCTCTTGAAAAGTGCTGTGCAGAAAGATCCAAAGCAGCGGAAAAGACTACGGCAAATAGGTCATTTGGCTTTTGAAAAAAATGCTTTTTATTCTCTGATTCTTAGGAGAAATGATGAAATAGTACCTGCGCTGCTTTAGATGATAACTGAATTATCATCACTCCTATGGTGGGTGTTAGGATACTGCAGTATAAAGTTATCATTCTTTCATGAATAGCATACTATTCACTGGTTATTTTGTTAAAAAAATACACTGGACATTTCTGTATGATTTAGAGTTATTTTCTTAGTAATGAAATACGTATTTATGCCTGACACTGCAAGATTTTTCTCCTTCCTGCTCCTGGAAAGCTCATGGTTTGGATAATTAGTCCTCCCCTGTAATTTTGTAATTGTTAGAATTATAGTGGTACACTTGCTGTTGCAACCATTACTGCTTCTACTGGCTCTTCTATTTGGGTCTTCAGTCATTTGTTGTCTTTCAAGTAAGATTTTTGCTGGTTATATGTAGAGTGTTTCACCAACAGAGCATCAAGAATGCACATAGACTTAAGGCAATACTTGACATATAAAAATTAATGTAGGGAGGAAAAGGAAAAACCTAGCAAATGAAACCAGAGCTCAGAAATGTTAAGGGATGATAAAATGTTCCGTTTCACTTCCAAAACAAAAACAGGATTCTTTTTTAATATTTAACAAGGAGCATGTGCCAAACAAGGCTTTTCATTTTTCTGTTAAAACCTGTAGTAGGATTAGCAGAAGAGGTAATGGTATTCAAGCAGTGTATATGCTAATTTCTAAATGCTTGAAGTTTCTTCCTTTTTCCTCCTTGCTAAATCTTCTCAGCTGATTAGTAATAAATCACTTTTAAGCCGGGGCACAGGGGAGTGTGGTACAGAAGAAACAGCAAGGATGACAGACTCATTTACTGGCTTAGCACACCAGCATATTGGGCATATTGCCATTAGTCATCTTGAGTTTGGAGTACAGTTCAAAGAGATGCTTGTCAGTGAATTTCCAGAAGGACATGTTATTCATTTCCATAGCGATGGTGCTGGTGGCTGCACACCCAATAGAAGTTGCGAAGAAACTGCAATTCCCTTTCTGTTCTTGCCTTGACGAGGGAAAGACAGTTTATATGATGTAGGTACTATGTAAATAAATAAAACAAGTAATAACATTGCTCTCTGGCTAGACGAAGGTTGGAAGCACACTTTGAAATGCGCCTAGCTTTGCCCAGACCATGGCGGGTAGCCCTCTCTGTTGTATGCTCTGCGTGACCTGATTCGCTGGACCCAGCAGCCTCATGTGAAGGGACTTTCTGGGACTAAAGCAGGACCAGGTAAACTGGGGCTCCAGGGATGCTGCTCGGGAATTGTGGATCCTGGAACAGACCCTGCACTTTTACAGGGTACCCACATCTGTACGCCCTCCTTAGTCTTCTCCTTTCAAAAGACACTGCCAATTAATTGTCATTAAGTAATGGCTCCTAATAAGCCTTGACTCAATGACAGGGCTAACTGGTTGTCTGGATTTAAATGTCTCTTATCGCTCTGGTATTTTAATGGAAATGATGTCCAGTTCCCCAGTATTTCAGATCATTAACAACAGCAATAGCAAAACAAGTGGTATCTAAGCCTTAGTAGTAGCCAGGAGGAGGCATAACTTAAATTTACACAGGGGATCATATCAGCATGCAAATAGCTGGCTGCAGTTTGTCTCCTGAAGAAGAGCCATGCAGAGGCTTTCTGCGCAGGAAATGAGCTTTTCACACAATTTATAAAGCAGTTAGGTTAATGGCCATTCCTGTTTCTTGCAGGAGTGAGGCCGGATGCTCCACATCTCACAGTCCAGGGCTTCCTTTTCTGGCTTGAAATGTCATTGTTACGAAAGGTCACGGCTGCGGAGGGGCAAAGGCCGTCACAGCACCTTTGTAACTGCCCTGGCAAAATTAGTTTCTGTTTCTATTAGTAGAAACTTTTTTCATTAGCATATACTTTTTTTAAAAAAATGATTATACCAAACAGTAATTTCCATTGGAGCAAGAAACTGAAGAATTCCCAGTGCAGAGAATGGAGATCCACTGTGGCTACATCAATTTAAAAAAGCTTTTAAATATGTCGACCACACTTCTAGACTAGGCTGTTGGTTCACTGAGAGGAAGAGAAGTTGTAGAAAGGTTCCTTAAATAGATGTATCTGCATATCAAGACAAAAACAAAAAAACCCCACAAATTTAATCCTGTCATCAAGGAGAAAAATAGGGGAAAAAGGAAATATAGGAAATAGGAAAAAATAGGAATAGAAATAGCAAAACAAAACATTTCCTATTTACTTTTATAACCTTCCTTGCCAGCATGAGGTGTTCTGATCATCTCCCTTTTAAAGAACTGGTATACTCACAGAAGTGGTGATGTCCTTAGAAAACCTTTAGAAAACGTTCATCCTTTCAGAAAAGTGGCGAATTTTATTTCTCAAAAGAAACATTCCTTGCCTAGGGAAGGGCAGGGGTACATACAGACTGAACAGATGCTGCGTAAAAATACTGATCAAGTCATTGCTATGTTTTGTCAAAGGACAGATTAATAGGTCTGATTCTGCAGCTAAGTCTTTTTTGACCATAATAGCCCCTGAAATTTGGCCTTGGTACCCTGAGGATTGCCACTTGTTAGAACTGAGCGAGCCTGCATATGACCTTTGTAACACAGATTTTCCTGGAGCAATTGTATTATACTTGCAAAAAATCTTTCTAATGAAGTAAAACTTCTAACACTTTTTCAGGTATGTCAGTAAAATTAACTGTGTCAAAACTGAACTCTTTCTTTGTAAATAAAATACCACCTCTGTGAAGTTCTTTTTTTTCCCCAAGTAATTGAAAATAATCAGGGCAAACACTGTCTTCTCTTTTAACTTTGCATTTAACACTGTGTATCTCAGTTGATCTGTTTTGACATCCACTTTTATTTTAACTACATCTGAACCCACAAACATCTGTAAGTTCTCTAACGAAATTAGTTTCTACTTCTATTTATGTAAAACATTTTCTCTGTAAACTTATATACTCTAAAACTGACTATACCAAGTTGAATTTACCAAACTGAAAAATTTCCATGGCAGCTAGAATCCGAAGAATTCCCAATACGGCGAACAGAAATCAAGTGCAGCTAGATTGATGTGAGTCCTGTTCTTTAGTTATTTATACAATGGGAACTAGGCCATGCTAATACGTAAGTCAGCCTTTGAAGTGCAAAGTATATGCAAATGTGAGAGCCAAAATTTGGAGTTTGGAATGTAATTACATGAGCAGAAAAAATACTAATGATGCAGAAAAGTTACTTGACTCTTTATGGCCCACTTTCTAAGGTGAGTTTGCTATGTTTTTATGAAGTCTATCTTCTTGTCCAAGACAATTCTCCTACTTCTGTTCATACAGTTTCAGATGTTGAAGCAGTGTTGGAGGTTGTTTCAGCCCATAGATAGATCCTGTGCATGTTAGTCTTCCTATGTGGCAATCATCCTTCCTGCTGCTTTATGTAAATAAGGGACTTCTTCATGTCGCTTCACAGTATTTGCATCTTAAGAAGCCCAGCGGTTCTCAGGGTGCTTGAACTTCTAGATTTTGCTCCTCAGTTTCTCCTTTTTCTCTTCTGATGTAGCTTCTTTCCGCAGCAGCAATATATGCACCAGCCTTAAGGGAAAGTTGAGGGAAGAAGCTGATACAGAACCAGGGATGTGGAAAAGTTATAGATGAATGCACAGAATTAGAAGATCAGGAAAATGAAAAAAAAATTACTTGTGAATGGATATAACTACTAGTAGAAGAAAAATCCAATTGAGAGACTACAGAGCGGCAAAAAACACAGCAGAGAAGGAAGAAAAGTTTGGAACATTTCAGTAGAAGGGAAGAGGAGTAGCTGATAGATTAAGATGAATTTTCAAACCATCCCAATGCCATGCTAGTTTTTTGTTTGTTTGTCTTTTTTTTAACCCTGCGTTTTATCTTTTCTCTAAAATCTGTAAGTATTTTAACTGATGTTTGAGGGAATACTGTACAAGAGGTACTCACAAAATAACCATGCACTCATAAGTCATGAAAGTTAATGGATAAAGGTGAGTACTGTGTAATTTGGAATAAAGCTTGTAGACCATTATCTGGAATTCCATTAGGAGGAATGGGAATTGATGTTAGCAGTATGCAGTCTTACAAATAGGACTGTGAGTGTTACAGCATTAGATTGCGTATATAGAAAATATACAAATCCTGAAGTCACTTTAGGCAGATTAATCACATGCATATAAGGATTGTGCCTGAAGTAGTAATATTACCAGCTGTGAGTCAGAATATGTGCTTAGATGCTGACCTACCACTGCAGTTTCCTTTGATAGGCTGACATACACAAGCAGTGGTAGAATTCAGTGACAATTTTTGAAGGTAACACTAGTCTGAAGTGAAAATAATGGTGAGGATATTAGAGTTATTTGATGCATTAGTCATCTTTGTTTTGCAAGACTATTGATGACAAAGTGGGAGTGTTTTGGTTAATGGCTGTAAAGTGTCTCATAACACAGATGAAACTGCCAGAAAAAGGAAGAAAATAACACACGCCTTCATCCTCTTGGACTGTAAACTTAGTTTGCATCCTGTCTTGTTAAACAGGTAATGATCATTTCATGGAAAAGCAGAGCTTCAAAGGTACAGTATCTTAGCTTGGCTTAAAAACATATTAACGTGCACTTCTATTTCCTGACCTGGCAAATATTTTGACTTAGTCATGTGTTTTATTGTCGTTTCTCATTTTTATTGCCATAGTGCCCATAATGTTCAAGCTGAGATTTGGAACCTCATGAGATAAGTGCTGCACAAACAGGCACTTACCACTTCAGAAAGCCTTACTCATGGTTGGCCTATGTCCTGTGTAATACAGAATACTTTGTTGGCAGAAGTGAACGTCAGACTCATGATCATTAAAAGGCCATGTTAGTTAAAGAGATTTCTTTCTTCCTTTTGGTCTCTGCTCAACAAAATCACCTGGGTGTGCAGTGTATGGCTTCAGGTAGACGTAATCCTTTTGTTGAAGAAGGAGATTATTTAACGAGAAAGGCAGATTTTTCAAGAATAAAACTGAAACCAAAGAATGAATTGCAGGGCCAAACCCCAAGGATGAAAACAATTTTTCCATGTTACGATGCTCTTAAGAAATGGCCCGGTATCCTGTGTACTCCATGAGCTGCTATGGGTTGTAGATGGTATTTTGGGAATGTGAGGAGTGCATATCAGAACCTTTCTGCACAGCTCTCATTGCAAGTAAAACATGCAAAGGATGAAACAGGATCTTCATTGATAGAAAATGCTAAGGCAATGGAAAGCTGCAGTCATCACTGATGTGCTCAGGTTTAGAATGAGCTTGGAGAAGATTTCTTGGTGCAGACAAGCTGTCTACTCTGCATGATTTGTGTTTGGGATTTTGGCCTTATTTCTCAAAGATTTAGTTGCAGAAAAACATTTATTGGCTAGATGTTTTTTGGATATCTTGTTGTATATCAAAAATACAGTGATTCCAGAGAGTATTTGCTTTTTGCAGCATCCAAATCAATTTGTAAATGCCGTTGAAGGATGAAATGCCAACATAAGTTATTATAATAGCCTGGCCAGATGTTGTTAGAGCATTGGAAAATCCTAGGACATGCCAAAAAAATTTATGCCATACAAGCAATACCGTACATGGTCCAGAAAAAGTTGTGTGTTCGTTGAGTAGATCCGTAACAGAGGTGGGAGCTGATGGAATGTGAACAACAGTTTGTACCTTCTCCTGAAAATAAGATGATCCTATAGAAGTTACAAAAAAAAGGGAAAAAGTAGCAGTGTATAAACACTGCTTGGACAGGGGAAAATGAGAAACCAGAAATTGTTTTTAGCTTTCTGAATTTAAGTAGTAGAAAGGTGGTGGTGTTGGGGGAGTGTTGAACTGTCAAAAGACTGAAGGCAGAGTGCATAGAGAGTTTAAGAGACAAGTTTTACATTTTAAAATAGAAAGATCCTTTCTGAAGATTAGCTGTATTTCAGGACCTGTTAGAAGTGGGTGTATTAAAGACTCTTTAAAGACTTTTTTTTTAATGAACCTGAATGTTTTATACAGCAGTATAAATTTACATGTTGTGGAAAGTTTGGGGTTTTTTTATGTGATATATTTTTCCATAAATTCAGACAAATGCCTTAAGGAATGAGGTTGGTATAATCAACTTCAATATTAAAAAAAAAATCAGTAGGGAGATTCTGTTAAGACAGACTGAAATGGGCAGTCTAGAAATCTTTTTAATAAGAGTTCAGAATTTCTCTTATATATCATACCTAGTTTCTTCTGCACACGTCGCTAGAAAGATACTTCAGATTCAGATATTGCTGCATTTTAAAATTGAATGGTAAGAAGTTAGTAGTTAGCTACCTAGGACAAATGCCTCAACATCACTTCGAGGTTGAGCATTCCAAACGGAAAAACCTAACCCCAAAACAACTGGGTCCAACCTCATCCCGTGTTCAGGGATGGGTGGCTGATGGTCTTCCTTACTATTCTGGGAGATGTGAAGCTGGAACAGATACAACATAACAAGATACAACAGTTTAACTATCAGGTGTCTCCTGCACAGAGTGCCAAGATCATGATAAATTTCCATTTGCTATTAAGTACTTTCTTCACTTGACATTAGCAGAGGAAATGAATGTCTCATTTAAAATTTAAAATCCAGGTAATCTATATTATAATAACTTAGCAAATCTGAGTGATGCAAATTCTGATATACCTCCACAGATGGTGTTAGTGCAGTAACAGCAATGAAGTTTTTATTTTCAGCCCTACTTTTCATGCAGTGGGGAGGGAACACTTTTATAATTGATCATTGACTTTTAGCTCCATGTTCCTGTACAACCATCATTTACATTTAAGTCTATAATTTATTCTCCAATGTCTAGGGAAGGAGACAAGGAAACAAGACATGATTATATGACTGTGAGAGATCAGAAGTGTAAAAGTATTGTGAAATAACCAACCCAGCACTACCAGTTGCATTTCTTTATGTAATGCTTCCTGTGTTTTTGCTTTATGAAACACATGAGGATTTTCTAGTAGGAAGCTTGATTCTCAAAACAGTGAAGGATATCAACAATAAAAGCATTGTTCTAAGAGGCACTGTCCCAAGGCTGATAGTCCCAAATTTTACCTACACAGATTTTGTTTACTTTATGGGCTTGATGCTAGTCTAGACCTGTCTGTAATGCTACTGGCTTCAAAGCTTCTGAGGTCTGAGAGGAGCCTCCCTCTGCATTTTTTCCTCCGGCAATGTGGTTGTTTGAAGTTGCTCTTTGTTTTCAGGCTGTAACATCATAATGTTAGTCTGTATATAACACAGCCATTCGAGTTCTTTTAACTGTATGTGGTAATCACATTTATGAGAATGTTGTTAGGGTTGTAGGCAAAATGTTCATTGATGATGTAAGAGAATGTTGTTACCTTATCTGTAACTTCCAACTCTCTTTTAGAGACTTGAATTGTGGAGAGTGTCTCCAGTAATTCAAAGCAACTAAAATCTAAAGTTGAGAAAGAATCAAAGATAAATACACTTTGAAGACTCTTAATTGACTGTAATTTTACAGTGTGGAGCATCCAAGATGAGACTTCTAGTGAGTCTGCAGTGATTCTGTTGCATGTGCTTTCAGAATAACTAAGCGATTGAAGTTTTAGAGACATTAAAGAACTCAGTGCAAAGAACTGTATGTAAGTGAAGATTTTCAGTTGACAAAATATATAAGAAAATGTGAGCAGTGACTTCAATAATAACTTAAATACCCAATTTTAGGTGGGCAGCTTGAGAAAACGATTGAGAGAAAAGCTTGATGTTCTGAGGGCAGCTGATGGGAGGCTTTTAAAATGGAAAAAATTAGTACTTAGAATCTAGTCTTTCAAAAACATGGCCAAAATGCCACCTGACCTTGGGTTTACAACGCCAAGTCATGAGTATTTCAGAAGTGTGGAGAGTTAACATTGCGCTGATGCTGATATGAAGGCAGAACTTGGAGGGAAAAAAGGCCTCATTTTTTAATACTGAATATTTGAACAAAAGTATTTACATGTGTTTTATAAAGTAAACATTCTTTAGAACACAGCATTTTTGTTTAAATATTTGCATGATATCTTTCTTTTTGTATGGTTCCAAGTTTTAGTTAGTTCCTGAATGTCACTGGTATCTGAATCAGATATACTGCTCTGTTGACTTAGCATCTGAGAGTGGTAAGAGGCACTCGCTCCTCATAGTCAGCAGTATGCCAGAGAGTATATAGAATGTCATTTGAATTTACAGGTATTTACCATATCTTCATTGCCCAAGCATAAATAAATAAATAACGAACCTGGCAATTTCTAACAATGAGTAACGTGGCTGGCAGGTTAACTGCAGGCTTAGGCATGAGCATGCAAATCGGAGATGATTCACATTTGCAAAAGGACAATGAATGAAGACCTTGGCTAGATGCACAGTTATACCAGGAAGTCCTGGCTCCAGAGAGAGGAATATAGAACTTCCTTGACTGGGCAATCACCATGATCAAGAACAAGTTGTTCCATGAGCAGAGCTGAAATGAAACCTTGTTTCCGATGGATTTGTAGGATACATCCCACACAGCATGACTTCACCTCCTTACCACATGCTTCATTAAAATATCTGCAGTTGCTGCTCCCATGTTCGTGTCCCTGGCCTCAACGAGTCTCCCATGCTCTCTCCCTGTTACACTTGTACCCACGTCTCATGGTCCCTCCACTGCCAGCTGGGCAGGAGGCTGCATGCCTTGCTGCAGGATTTAACAAACCACACTGTTAAAACTCTGCTTGGGGCCTTTCCCTCTTTAACTTTAAACATGCCCTGAGTTTTAACCTTTGTTTCTGAGAATATAGCTGATTGAAAAATAAAGATAACCTTAAGACGCCATTTAATAGGAAGTAATACTCAGAAGGTGAAAGGCTGGATTCAGATGAAAATTCTTCAGTTTGAAAAATAAAAATTTATATGTATTAGACTACAGGATTGCAGTGGCTGTTTGAAACTCTAAGCCTGTAATATGCAGAGAGACCTTTGAATAACTTTCAGATAACTCTAAAAGGAACTAACAAACTATTCATTCTATTATTTATATTATTTGTAGGCAGACATTTAAGTTTTATCACTTATTTTTGTAACTTTTTTTCTGCATAAAGAATGAGGAAGTTATTTTAGTGTGTTCATGATAATAATGGAAATGTTGCTGGTTGTGATTTTGTGACCGTAAGAATTCGTAAAATCGTAATTTGCAAGGTGACCCAGAGTACTAAGATAAAACTGGATGATCTTCCAGCACAGCATGGTTTTAGCTGCAGTATTGTTTCACAATAAATATATAATGAAAAAGATGGCCAAAAATTAGCTGGAGCATTTGTTGTCATTTTGGTGCGCTTCTGTTGCATTCTGTTTCTCTCTGCTTTTGCTCAATGCTCCATAGTGATTGAGTCATTTGGAGACTGCCTTTTTTGTGACTTTCCAAGTAGCTAAAGCAATGAAATGAGCTGGATTAAATGGAATATCAGCTCTGTTTTTGCCTCTTTACTGATTTTGAATTCTGTACATTTTTTTTCACTGTGATTTCAAGTATAGCACAGATTATAAAGTGATTTTCTTATTAAGTTTGAAAAGTAGCATGACATTTACCACAAAGTACTTATTTTTAAGGAACTGAGATGAGGTTATTGCTCTTGGGGTTCTACTGCAGTGACACTTGGATCAATAATCTTGAAGTACAACATTGCTGCTGCTGTCTTTAGTAGATGTAAATAATGGGGAAGACATAATCGTATTGAACAATATATTTATGTAAACTGGGTTGATTCAAAAAAAAAGTTTCTTCTTTAAAGATGTTTCTCTGCTTGTATCAGAATGAGGTACCACGTCTCAGAATGCAGTGGTTGATGTTTTTTGAAGGGTTAAAGTAGAAAAAGCAGCTTGAGGACGGCTTTCAAAAAATGGGCTTGTAAAGTCTGCAATATTAGAAACAGGCCGGTAATGATCAAGAGCTGACTGGGGATTTTATAGTATGTGTGTCATTGGTGAAGCTGAATCTGGACTGCCCTTTCTTTGAAAAGGAAGTTGTAAAATGTAACAACAAACAGAACACACACCATGGTGATAAGATGCCTGAATAATATGTCTTCTACATAAAGTACTCATTTTGCTTATTTTACATCATTTTTAAGTGAGAAGAGTTGGCTACTAGAATGAATTAGTAATGGTACTGGTACAGCCTCTATGCCTTGATTTCTTCCAATCAAGACAAGGCTTCCCAGAACAGTAACATTTAGTCAAACATCAGTAAAAAAAAAAATAATAATAATAATGTTGTGATTCATAGTACATCAGTCTTTACAATCAATCTCTGGCCTTTTGTCCTGTGACATTCGTAATAGAGTGCTCAGATCACTTTGGTTGGAGACACTAATATAACCGCTATTAGACTGTTGAGGCCTTTAAGTACATTTAAAATGCCAATTTTACACGCTTCAGTATTTCAGTTCTTGAATACCTAAGTACATAAGCTCCTGGTGAGAATTAGTCACAAACTCATTTCAATGTAATGGTAATTTCTGTTGGTCCTTTAAACCTTATCGCAGAATACTTTTGTTAGTAGAACAAGGATATTTATTAGTATACACATGGTATTGAAATCACCAAAGGAGCCAAGTGAGGATGGGTAAAATATTGTTTTATAGACAAAACCACAGCAATTACTAGCTTATGTTGAATGACTGGCATAATTCGGTGCTAAGCTCCTTTTAGATACAGAGCCAAGTATTTTTTTCTGAAAGTTTATAGTTTGAAAAGCACCTCAGAATTTAAGAAGGGGAAGCAGGAGGGAGTTGAGATTTCCAAAAGCCTTAGACTAAAAACATTTCAAAAGTTTTTTAGCACTAGGCAACAGTAGTATTTATCACTAATAACTGTTAGGACACTTTTGAAAGTCATCATCTTTTGAAAATGAAAGTCATCATCTTTTGAAAATGTCACTATTACTTTTGAGTTTACATTCTTCCAAAGGGAGTTTTCAACCAAGATGATAGGATTTTTGGGTGTAAATTGATAAAAGTAACTGTGCTATTTTTAGAAATGAGGCAGCCTCTTTGGTATAGAAGTCAGAATGATATTTTGAAAGAAATTTTTGTTGGTGGTAGTTTCTCCTTGCTTAGCTACATGGCCTTTTCCTTTCCTTTAAAAGGAGCTGCTGGGAAAGGTCAATTGAGGCAGTAGAGCTGATGCCTGTTGGGAGGAAGAAATCGCTTGGCATGCAAAGTACCTTGTGATTAGGATCCCCCTCAGAAAGATCTGAGTGCTGTAATTAAAGCAGGTTTTAATTTTGTATGCAGCTTCAGTTCTGGGAAGTACAAAGTACCCTCAATTTTAACTCAGATCTGAAAATGACCTGTTTCAGGAAGACTTCATGATTTTATATGTTCTGGGCCCTATACCATGACAATCTATTGACATCTGTTCATCTATAATGAAATCTATTCTGCCTCTTGACCTCTCCCTCTTGCACATTGATCTATACAGAGAAAACTAAAGGACTTTCCCTATTTAATATAAAAGATATAGCAAGAAACACTAGAGAAGTCTGAAGCCAAAAAAGCAACAGTAACAGATGGGATTTGATTCAAAATCAGGTGCAATGCTCTGCTATATGATTTTCTCAATTTATTTTTACTTCAGATATCATACTCTGTTAAGTGCCAAGAGAAGCAGCAAATGTCATTGTTTTATTTTTGCCATCCTACCTTTAAAACTAAGTTCGGATCAGTTATGAGAATAATCTTGTTTCCTTTCCTGTCCTGTCGTTAATGGGTCTTGGTGAACTGATTTTAAAGGGGGTTATCCATTTCATTTTGGTTTAGTACCTGGTGTACAGCAATTAACTTCAGCCTGCTGTTATTATTTCTGTAAAGACACCCACCTGGAAAATAAAATGAAAGTTGTGCCAAAATCCAGTCCCAGTATCCATTGTGGTGACTGTGCTTGCTAATGCTGTAGTGGAATATGATGGGCAGCCTCTATTTTTAGAGCCATTTTTATGAGGCAGCTGAGATTTTGGAGAGCATTGGACAAAAAAAAAATCTTCAGTAGAAAGACAAAATAAAGTGTTAGTAGTAATTCAGTGTCACCTTTTTCACTTTCCCTGTCCAAGCCTGTGGCTTCTGGATCTTCATTCTTCCCCAATTGGAAATATTTGGAAAATGCTAGATATAGAAGATAGATAGAGAATGTGTATAGAAGGACCTGAAATGGAAATTTAGGGGAGAAATACAGGGGAATCCTTCATCCAAGTCCTAAGAAAGTTAGCTAAGACAAAAGTTAGATGAGACAAAATTTGCCGTGAGAGCCTCAGTGTCTTCCATAAACTGATGCCTTCTCTGTGTTTCTCTGTGTTTCTGTTCTCTTGCTCATAGTTGCAATAATACAAACCAGAAAGTAAGTGGTAGATCCTGCTGATTGAGTCATTAATGAGGATTAGTAAGTCAAATCAAAGAAATGCCATGGGTTTTTTTTCTTTATTTCATCTGAAGTTGAATGTGAGTCCATCTTCCTTCCTTCATAGAAATCATTAGGAAGGATTAGAAGTTTTTTATGGAGCAAGAAAAAACTTAGCAAGCCATGACATAGCAAGTGTGTGCTCCTGAATCTAAATATGTTTGTTTTCAGTGCTGAGCTTCATGTGGTGCCATCTCTTATAATTAATTTCAACTGATCAAGTCTTCCCTAAAAGACCTACAGCAGGAAAACAAAATCCTTTTTCTTTAGAGGAGGCATTAAAAGAGGAGTGAGGATTACAAACTATTTAATGTGATTTATAAAATTTAGGATTATCTGGAACATACAGTGAATATTAGCAACTCTAACTCTTGTATGGTTTAATAACTGTTTAGCTGCTTAAACTCTCTGCATATAATACATTTGGTGAAAGCGTCAGCTAAAGTATTTTGTACATGACGGAAGTTGATACTTTGCAGAGTTTCCAGTTTGGAAGGCACTGGATATTGATGTTAATGTGATTCAGATAGGTGTCCCTGAGCATGTAGAGGATGTCACTGTATGGTAGTGACATGCGCAGGCATGTTTGTTTCTTTTGATGGAGAGGTCTACCTGAATTTTTGGAAAGTTTTACACACAAAATCTGTGTGGAATAGGCGGAAAACAAATAAATTACAATAAGACTTGAAAGTTTAGACTGCAACTTCCCAGCTGTGCTATTGCAACCCATGGATTTAAGGAAGAGTATATTTTTATTGTTTGCCGAAGTTAATCGCATAAGGCTGGAGTCTGAATGTTGATTTGCTGGGTTTTGTAGTTAAGTAGGTTTTCAGTTTCCACTGAACGTTTGTGTAATATACTCAGATGCCTTTGAATGAGCTGGGTCACTGTCTCTCCACTGTTCTTCAGGAGGAAAATGTATTAAACTCAGGATTTAGAATCTAAAACAGTCATTTCCTGTCTCTGTGTCAAAAGAAATCATTTTCATTATTTACAATTCTGTTGCCATTTCCTACCTTTGTTTCAAAAATGTTTGAGGGTATTCGCGTCTGAAATCAGTTCAATTCTAAAGATACTCTCTGAGCAGAGCTACACAACAGCCAACTTCCAATTTATAGAAGACAGAGTTGCGGAGACCTGTTTGGAGTTTTCTTTGTTTGATGCTTAAACAAATTATAGTGATCTAGTAGTATTTTTGTTTGCAATTTCTCTCGTATCTTCTCTTCCATCATGTAACCACATAGCAGATTCGGTGCTATAGAGATGGAGATGAAGTTCTTCTCTGTCCCTGCCCTAGTAAGGACCACTTTTCATGCTGTTCTGAAATGGCTTCTTTCCTACTGTGGGAGTGAAGGGGTGCAGGTGCGCTGATGGGAGGAGAGGGGAGGAGAGGACGAAATTATTCCATCCACCAAAACCAGGAAGTGAACACTTCTGCAAGTGTTTCTCTAGACAGACTATAGAACACGGCCTAAATGACTCGCTGCGGCTAGATGCACAGCTTTCAGATGGCTAAATAAGATGAATCCCCAGAAACATTTTGTTATTTTCCCTGTGTCCAGGCTTTGTCTTTGGACAATCCCAGTCCTGCCCAAGAGAATAAATCAATTTGTCTCAAGTGGCTTTCCTGTAAGAAGTGTTCCTGATGTTCCAAAACACAGGCATGTCTCAAGTGTCATAGTGATTGGCTAAGATTAATGTAACCTGTTCTAAGTACATATAATTTACATACCAGCCTACCCTACCATTTTTCTGGCAGATCCAGACAGAATCAGAAGATGTCATTCAATTTATTTTCTTTGGAAAGAGTACACTAGATACTGTTATCCATGACTTATTTGTGGCTTTCTGTCACTGGAACATCTGGCAGGAGGGCTGGGTGCGAAAGCTGAACAATAATCTTTCCATGGGAATGTTGGTCGGAAGGGATTGTTATTAGATTGCCTCTTGGCTGCCTCTTCTTTGCTAAACTAACCAAGCCCAGTGACCTTAACCTCTCATTATAGTTATTTCCTTCGTACTCCATTTAGAGTCCACCATGACCCTAGAGTCCTTACGCAGTGTGTAGTGAGTTACTTTATCCCAGGTGCAGAACTTTGTGTTGAACTTGATTAGGCTTCTGTTGGCTTAATCCTCAACATTACTAAGGCCATTCTGAATTCAATCTCCAGGAGAGATGGATGCTAAAAGGTTATTTAGGATTGTCCCTGGATTTGCTGAGGGATCTCTTGTATGACTCGGGAAGTTGCTAAAGATACTGAACAATATCAGCCTGCTGTTGATGTTGGGCTATCCTGCTCAGTTGTTGAGCCTTGGCTATTTTCCTTTAGGACTGGTGGACCAGCCAGTTTTCAACCTACCTGCTTTTGTAGCCCATACTTCAGCCTTCAAGTGAGTATGCAGTGGACACAACCTCAAAATTCTTAATCGGTCTAGGTAATATTATATCCATCTCTCATCCACATAGTGGATCCACACAGCTGTCTCTGTCAGCATCCTTGGATGTATCACATCCAACCCTAAGTCTTTGAATATGTGTATTCAGCTCTTCTGACAAATCCCTAACCTGTTGCTTCCCCACTTTCAAATCTACATCTCCTTCCCAAACTGCAGCAGAACATGCAGAGATAGCGAGCAGCTTTTCCTATATTGCCTTTCTGTGGGTTGTCTGTCCTATTCATGAGTGGGCTTGAGCTCCCTTCTGCTGCTAGCCCACCTGTAGAATTCATTCTTGTTATCCTTCACATTTCTGCCTAATTTAGCTGTGGCTGGGCTTTGGCCTTCCTGATGTGACCGAGCATATCACCATTCTGTGATTCTGTGTGAGTTTCTGTGGCCCCTACAGAGGAAAGTTCTTTGCAGAGGACGCGTATCTGCAGGTTAAGCGTAGGTTAAGGGACACAGAGCATGAAGTGCATGGAAGGTGCTGCTCTCTCCCTCCCCTCAGGGCAGAAGAGGGCCAGATGAAGATGCAATCTCAATATTTACATCACTTCAGTCACCTGCTTTTGTACACATGTAGCAGGTCATGAGAAACTATTGCTTTCCATACCCCTGATGGCTATTTACAGTATGACTAATTTATCTTACTGGATGTTCTCTTGCAAATACATATTACCATAGCGTGCTAGTGTAAATGATTGTGTTGTTTAGCAGAATTGCCTTGGTTCACCATAATACTTGGTCGGTTTTACCACAATGTAATTGTTCTTGATTTCAGAGGAGCTACAGTGGCATAATATGAAGGAAGTGAACCTGCCTGCAGTTTGTTTATTTTTTTACTTCACAGACCAGATAGTGACAGCTGGTTACATCTGATATGTTTGAGTTAAAAAGAAAATGTGTCGGTGCGGATACTGATTTATGCTGTGGGATTGTTTGTATCCTAAAGGGAACGGGTTAAGATGAAGCTCTTTTGCCATAAGTTTGGGGGGAACCCTTAAATCTCCTGGCCACTACTACTGGCCACTGATGGAAATAGTGTGTTGGGATTAGACAGACATTTGGTCTTCTGCTTTTAGGTTTTATCCCCTTGTACATTCTCGTGACTTTTGAAGTGATGTTTTAACTTTTACTTGCAGGTGATATTTTAACTTTTACTTACACATATTTAATTCAAGTGTATGTATTTCCTGAACATTACACTAGAAACTCAGAGTTGTCAATAGAATCAATAAATATAAATGAGAATTTTTTCCAATCAAACTTTTGACACATCTCTTAGTTTTATAATACATTAGTGACGGCACAAATATCTACTATTTCAATAACTCTATTTCTTAATCAAGCTGCTGTGACTTATTCCTGGGTTAGTTTCCACTACCAGAATATAACAAAAGAACAGCTGACCTTGACCTTAATTCAGTTTACCCAGTGAGACATCAGTGTATAAGGTCTGCTGCACAATTGTATTTCACAGTTATGCCTCTTTTAAGAAAACATCCCGAAGGTCACAAGAGACATTTCCAAAAGATTTTCAATAGCAGGTAGTTTGCAGGATGAAATACTAAATCTGTGAATGAATAATGAATGGAGCTAGAATTGGATGTATAGCAATAATTTTTTCTTAAAAGAGATAAGGTGGGAATGGCCTTTTCCAACGTGAAAAAAGCAAAAAACAAACAAAAAAAAACCCTCAAAGACAACCTTCACAGAATTATTTGAAACTGAAGCAATACCTGAACTGTGCAGCAGGTTGAGAATTGGTTTCACACGTTTTTTTCCTCCTTGTTTTGTTTTGGCTGTTCATTCATGCTTGAGTTTTTTTTGTTGGCAGGGAACTTTCATCTCCGTACTTTGGTTATTTCCTATACTTATCTGTTCTTTCATGAATTTAGGGAGTACTCAGTTATTCATGAGGAGATAAATCAATCATCGGTTACTCATGTCATCTTGCATTGCATAAACTTCCTTTTTCAGATGAAATAGATGGGTGTAGCACTGTATGGAGCCTTGCTGGTTAGATTTTGGGTGAATGTTTCTCAATAGCATTTTAAACACTTAAATTGCTTTTTTTCCATGCCAGTGTGAAGCTTTGGAGTTTAAGCATTGTTGAGGTAAACAAGTATTTTTCCTGCAGTTATGTTGTACCATTATCACCACAGACATAAGCGTATGGATTTGCATTTTCAGAGACGCTGGATAAGTATTAGGAGCAAAAGCAGAAGAGAGGTGAGTTGTAGAGATATAACCAAGGGCATAATTTTTCCTGCTAGCATCCTGTAATTGGTAATAATTAAAAGAAATAAAAGAACTTGGGATTTTTGTTTATAGCATTTCCAATTGATCTCTTTACTAGAGGATGAAGCAATTTTGTTATTAAGGTAGAGAGCAACCAGACAGGAAAACACAGTTTAATTTCCAGTCTAGAATTACATTCAGATTTAAGTAAAAGTAAAATCCTGTTGAAACAGAGTACTGAGACTTTCTCCAGTGTAATGCTGTATTTTTTGTACCACTCTGATTTAGTTCCCTGATGGCATAAGACTCTGCTACCTAAGTTAATACATTAATATTCATTGACTAGATCAGTATTGCACTGTTGGAGCCAATAAATCTTGGTTTAGTTTGAAATCAGAGATGATATTTTATACATTATGTTAGCATACAATTTTTATTAGCATATCAGGCTTTGAAAGAGTGATGCATTGCAGTAAAAAGCCAAGTATTTCAAGTTAATTGCTATTCCATTAAGTAGAAGTGGTGGTTTCGGCTTAAAGGAGTGTGGAGATATGTTTGGCTAATGAAAAGAGTGCTCGGAGTGATAATAACTGTTTCATGTAGTAAAGACACCGGCTAAAAATACTCACCTCCGTGGTCAGAATGGAAGGGGCTCAGAAACAGGTGGTAAGAAGGGAATAGTCCAGCCTATAGGAACACTTACAGCAGGAGTTCAAATACCGCTATGCCCACTGAGGTCCAGTCACAGCATTAAAGTAAATAAATAAATAAATAGACAAACCGCAGCCAAACTAAACATAGAGGAGCAACTTTGCCTAACCTGACTTGCTCGTTGTGTCCGGAACAAGTGGTGCGACCACATTAAAGTTTGGCTAGGGGGTAGCTGATCGGCATGGATGTGATCCCGCAAATCCTGGTATATAGTCCTGCACCATAGCCGTGGTTCCAGCTTGCATGGAGGAGAGGACCTCTGAGAGGGACCTCAGCTAGGGCAGGGAGTCAAGGTGGGCTGTTTTCTCTCCTGCTACATCTGCCTTTGATGATTTATGAGCTATGAGTTTTGGATTTGCAGCCAGGTTCAAGCATGACCTCCTGAGTTCTTCCTTCTGCGTCCATGTCCCCACAACTTCTTCCCTGCACTGCAGTGGAGCTAAGGTCATTGGCCCCACCATGAGGCTCCTAGTGCCCCTGCTCACTGCAGAGCTCTGCAGCTGAAGATGTTGAAGGAGAGCCCCCGAGACACGTTTCAGCACATTACACAGTTCCTCCTACCGCTCTTGAAGGATGCTCTCAACAACTAAACTGCTTTCTCTATCCCAGCCCGACAACCCAACAGCGTTACTTTTGACAGATGAGAAATACTTATTCCACTGAACTATGCACTAGACCTTGGACTTATTTACTTCTGTCTCTCTTTCTACTCTACCCCTGCTTTGCTCCAGTGTGTGAAGTGGCTTGGTTTTGAAGTGTCCTCTGTTACTCATAATACCTGTAGTATTTTTTCTATTTATTCTTCTTTTTTTCTGTATTGTCTAAAGGCCAGCTCCAAAGCCAGGATTCTGTCACTGCATGGACTCAGTGCAAGGTAGCTCAAATCCGGGAAAGCTTTCTGCCTCTGAGAGGCTGGGAGAAAGGCCATGTTGTTTTTCTCACTGTTACAGAGATGAAGAGTTAGATAGAAAAGATAAAAAAGATTGTGTTTCTGCCTCCAGGTAAGACAGAGAGCATGTGGAAGAGTTAGAAATTAAACACAACGTCTGATGTCTCGGTATTATCCTTTAATTGCACAGCCAAACTTTGCCACTCCTAAATATCAAGGTGTGCTTTCCTGATAGGTTTCTGGATTGTGTCATTAATGTTCTGTGTCTGGCTGGACATGTGAAACTACAAATAAAATCTTGATAAAAACATAGAATTTATTTTGGAAGTCAGGAAGGAAAAAAAGATATTGATCATTCTCTATATGCTTTTGACAAAAATCCACCAAAGCATCAAACCATCCAAGGAGTAGTGATGAGTGTGTGAGATGGCTTGGACAGGCCGTACTTTCAAAAACAAAGACTGCGTTTTAGTGAATGTATAGCATAGATAAGGTAGATAGGGATATCTTTGTGTGCATATGAGCATGCTGAGAAGGATGTGATGAACCTGTAAAGCTTAAATGTATCTACTGATCCATTTTAAAATCTGATTCTGTAACAGTGGCCTTGGTCAGGGCTACTGCGTTTTATTGTGTTTTCATATCTTTGTAGAGTTTTCAGTTCTGAGAGGAGATGGTCTTCACAGTATTTAGTGACAACAGAATTCGTCTTAAACAGAATTTGAATTTTAAAATGTTTATTACTGCTCCTAGCCTGAGATTTTGGTAGTTTTTTAGCTTGACATTTTTAAGAGGTTGAATAGGTTTGCATTTCTTGGCGATCTACATATTTCAGTGATCAGCAGAATCTACATTTATCCAACAAATGGTTTGAGATCTCACAAATATAGTGCTGTAGTTCTGTAGGTCATTTTAATCTTTACCACTTCAGTGGTTCATGCAAATTCCGACATAGGTGAATACTTCTACAGATCTGGGCACGGATACAAAAATCAAATGCCTTTTGGAAAGCAAGAGTTCTGGACCATCAGGGACAGATCAGTGAGTGGCAGGCTCTGGTTGCTATTATGAATAATATGAATAATATTATTAAAATTTTTAACTGTGTTTTAACTGGTTTCTTTGGTGTGAAAGTACATTCCAATTATTGATATCAAGATTACTGAGAGGAATGTGAGAACGATCTGCTGTATTAACAACACAACCATTGACTATGTGCTCTTGGGCTCAGAACACATATAATTCTGGATAGCTCTTTGGCTGTAATAAATCATGCCTACCCAGCTGAAATCAGTGGAGCAATGGTAGTTTTATCAGCCAAAGCTTCAATACTGAAATATTTACCAAGTTCTAATATCATTTGGATCTCACTTGGCTGTAGGTTGCATTTATTTTCTACCTCCTAGATGTCCATTTAGGACTGTTCATGCTGTTATACTCCTCCTTGCATTTATTTTCAGACAAACATAAGGCTAATACATGTTTTGCGGCATCTTTTAAATAAAGCATGTGAGGGTTTGTAAGCTGTTGGGCAGAAGACAGTAAAGACAGTGGTTGAGATGCAGAACTAGCGGTGCAGGGATGGAGAGCACTGGTCTAGGATATGTAAAAAGTAATATGTCTGCTAGGCTGATACATCCGCACAGCTTTGAAATTACAGTCAAAACTGCTGCAAAAGGACACCTGTGTTTTGAAGAGTTGCCACTTGAAGTTGAGCCTGTTTGTTTTAAAAGAAATGATAAACGCTGCAAAGGCTTTCTCCCAAGGTGGCATCCAGCAAACCACTTTGGCACTTAATCAGTCATCTTCTTTTCCACTGTTGTGAAAGCATTGGAGCATTTTCAAGTGAGTGTTTTGAGACTTACATTCCTATAAATCTTTCTTACTCTGTGATACATTTCTCGAGGTGGTGTGATTTGCAGCTGATGATCATGAAGCACCACCTCTCTTTGCTTTTTCATCAGCGCCTTTGCACATGACCATGGTGGTGTCGTTAGATGGAAGCTCACATTTCAAATCTCCTTTTAGCCAACTGTTATGTCACCATAAATTGTCTGTGACAAAACTCAGCCTTCTCCTGAATTCCGCTGGCTGATGGTACCACTAGTGCCATGCGCTGCCTCATCAGATATACATGACTGCCTTCAAATCTGGCTTGCTCACCCCAGCGGGGACAGATTTTTGGACCTAAATGAGCAAGAAACTGGGAGGAAATGTAGTTTTACTAAGCAATAGATTATTTTACAGCATGCATAAAGGAAAGAAGCATTGCTCTTTTGAGAATGTTTACCAGTTGGGGACCCTGAACTAGATTTTGCACAGCAGCAGTGTAAGTAAATTGACTGGCAGCACATAAAATGATGTACTGAAATCAGGCTGTTAAGCAGTAGGGTATAGGCATGTCTTTGAGAATACAGCAAAGACTTATGCACATTAAGCAGGGAAGGATATTCTCCACGTGAGCTGCAATTTCCTTTTGAATAATTTACTGCTCAGTAGAAATAAGTTATTAAAAAACCTTGATCCAGGATATTTTGTTACTTATGTGGTATGTCACTTCAATAAAAATATATTATAAATGTACTGAGGTTATTTTTTTCTCGTGTTCTCAGAAGGAACTAAATCTCCAGCATTTTTCTTAACATTTATAAATGATGCTTCCTAATAAGATAATAAATCAGGTGAAGTTGTCCTCAGTGTGCTTGCATGCTGCTCCATGATTCTTAAATTTGGGGGGCGGTTTAAGACTGTCTTCTATGCTAAATTCAGATGAAGCTAGGCTGGGGAGGATGCGCTGCAACTGATACCTACTAATCTGACACGGATAAGCCTCCTGTTACCCTTTTGCTGTCCTGTCCCTTTCGTTCTTATCTGTCGGATGCTTGCTGTACACTGTAATCACAAACACTTCTAGGTCAGTGACTGCTGTGTTGTATTTTTAAACCATACACGTTAGCAGTTGGGTACAACACCAAACTTGATTTGGGATTCCAAATGCTACCACAATGGGAATATTTAATGATAATGAAATACTTTGCTACTGTTGCATTTAGCGTTCCACCTAATCTGACTAAGCTATCAGCACTTACTAGGCCAATCTAAATTAAATATTATTACTCTATAAAACCATTTAAATTTGAATAGCTTTTGATTTGAGACGCATAAGCATTTTCCAAGCACTCAGTCTGTTGCTCAAATTAAATGCTATAAAAGAAGCATTTACAGCTAACTTGTAAAAATGAACTGTAGCATTGGTAAGTTAGTTGGAAGCTGGTAGATATTGTGCACAGATGATGCAGCAAGATAAGCAGTAGAGCTGAGCCACAGTTGCTCTCGAGGTCTTGCTGAATAGCTCTCAGTTTTGTGCTCTCCCAACAAAAAATGGGCATTCCCAGGAGGTGCGAGTCTCCTGGGATAATTATTTTTCTGATGTTGAGATTTTACCCAGTTTGCCTGTCTATCTCCTGAGATGGAAGCAAAGTTGCAGAATGGTGGATTTTCTCTTCTCCATGCTCCAAAATAACATTACTCTAACTGTATGTTTTGAGTCTTTGAGCATGAATATGCATGTTCTTTCTTTGCAAATAAAAACGAAAAAAAATAAGTAGGAAACATATTTTGTTAGATGAAAGCTAGTGTTTCATCAAAGGAGCAAAGCTCTTCATTACGTTACCAGGAAACAACTGATGTCTTTTTTATGTCCATAGCTGTTGATCTGTCTGCAGTTTGGTATCTTTATACATGCTCAGGAATACAGAAACGTGGACAAAATGTCTTTAGGAGTTCTGCAGTGCATTCAGTCTTTTTTTTTTCCTTCTTTCCTTAAAGCTGTGATTATGTCACAGCTAGAATCATGTCCATTTAAAGGAATTTTGACTCATTTGCTATTCAAAGAAGAGGCCCTGCTTGCTCACACAAATCAGTAATAGATGTTGGCCAGCACAGAAAGCAAGCAAAGAGAGTATTTCCCTTCTTAACTTTTTATCATTCTGAAGAAATGTCACAGTAGCAAGTGTACTTGATTATTGATATTGCATTGAATATTGGTTGACTGTTGCTAAACTACTGTTCGCCTATAGCAAACATAATTGCTAATCTTTTTTCCTGTACTTCCACCATGAAATATGTTAAATATTACTATGCCAAAACCATAGACTTATTCATAACTAACTGACTTTAAACAAAGTGTTTTAGTGGGATGAGTCAGAGGGTTTGTTCAAGATTGCGGCACCTGTGCATGTCTTTAAAAATAACTCAAAAGGAGAGGATTTTCTTTCGTACTGTGATCTAAACTAAATTTATGATCAAAGATCTGCTAGATTAGCTTTTAAGTACTGGCTTGACAGTTTTCTGAGTGTATCTGCAAGGTATGTAGGGAATAATCCTTTAAGAAACAAATTTTCCGTGTGACTTCTACAAAGATGAAAAACAGTTCCAAAAAAGTTATTGAGAAATACTGTGGTTTTTTACTTCCTTTGTTTTGCTTTTAAAAAAGGGCAGCTGATCTCTGATTATGCATTAAAAAAATTCATTTTTACTCTAGAAATGATTTTGTTTCCACTTCATTTAGTTACCACATACAAAAAAACTACATGTATCCTGAAATACATAAATGCAGAATTCATGTGTGCTAAATGCATTTTTTAAAATCACAAATCATAGAATCAGGGTATTAATGAGACTGCAGTTGCATTATCCCCTGCACTGCAAGAGTGGCTAGATGTTGTCCTCCTGCTCAGTGCTACTGGAGGCACTAGCACATGTGAGGCTACCATTCATCCTCCAAGTGCTGTTTTGGACATGTATTGATTTGATGGTCACAATGTCACAAAATCATGGGGTTTGCCTCAAATGACATCCCTTTTACTGTGATATTTCTACAGAAAAAGTAGTCAAAGAAGCCCAGCTGTCACCTGTACCCAGCCATTAGGGTATTTTACACAACAGTTCTGGTTAGTTTTATAGGACTTGATAAGAGTTTGGGGTATTTTGCAACAATATGATACTGAAAGAACAGTATCTTTATCAAGGGTCAACGTGCCAAGCTGCAGTAAAAAGCACCTGGAAGAATTACAGACCTCTACAGGGCAATGAGAATTCCTCCCAAGTGAGGAAACAATACATAAAATGTGTTCTTTGGAGATGAAATTGTTTACAATAGTATTCCAACAATTTTAAAGTAATATTCACTGTAACTGCTTTACTGATAAGGAAAGAATGCTTAGACAGGCCTTTTATGTTGCAAGAATATTGTCAATATAAAAATATTATTATGGAACTAAAATTTAAGAAGAAGAAGAAGATTATATTATTTAGATAAACGTGAATAAGTGTAAGAATAGCAGTAGTAGGGAAGCGGTTAAACGTGTAGGTACAACATAATAGAGAAAAAATGCAGAATTTATCTTAATTTACCCTATCTTAGGAGCTGTGATTTTTTTTATCAAGAAGTGGTGGTAATGCTTAGCATAGTTTGCAGGTGGCAGTTGTTTTTCCTGGTTTTCATGCTCTAATACCTAGAAGCAAATATTGCAGCAGCTACTACAGACCCTGTAAAGGAAGCCAGAGCTCTATTTTTTTTTTGCCAGGCGTTTACTCTTCTTAAAGTCATTCAGCATGCTCTGCATGGCACAGCGGTTCCCATTGCTGATGTCCGAGGCTCGAAACTGTGCTTAGGCGGCAGAGTTCAGCAGGGTTCCTAATAGATGAGTAGCCCCAGGACTAAGCACAGTGTATTCTCCAGTCTTTATGAATTCCAGCTTAAATTCTCTAAGTCACATGGCTGTACTGGGAATTTACTGGGAATAGGAATTACTGTGATTCTCAATCTGCAGTGCTGACCTTTATAAAACTTAAATTTCTGTGTCCATAAGGAAGGTGAATATGAGACTGGGAGATGAGCCGAAAAACTGTTTGGAAGCTTCTCTAGTCAGCTAGGGGAATTGGGCCATTTTCTATATTCTTCAAGAGTTGAAAGGAGACATTGGTGCCCTTGGTTAGAGAGAGAGAGGATAAAATGACACACATTGAAAATAACAGGGTTCCACGAAGATATGATTTGTATTTTGCTAAAGGTTAATACATATTGAGGAAATGTACTGGCTCTTTTGACAAGCTGGGTAAACGGGCATCGTGACGATTTATGGGAGTACAGAATGCGCTGACGATTTTAGCAGGATTGTTCTAATTGAAACACTTCACCGCGATTACAGTGACCCTTTTAATAGCATTTTGGGGCGTTTTTTTTAATTATTTTAGTCCTTCTCCTGTAGTGCCTGGATTGTTCTGTAGAGTGCAGGGCTCACTGGATGGAGAGTTAACTTTTTGCTGTTTTTCTTTTTTTTTTTATTGCCTTAAATAAATGGCTGGGAAAACATTGCCACATTCTGCATAGTGATAAAATTGCTTCAGTGGAGCTGTTTGCATGGATGCCAGCTGATTATCTGGTCTTGAGTTTTAGCCAGGAACTAACTGGTCATTAGCTAGAAGCAAAAGGATATCTGCAGAAGATTTGAGGTCTTCTAATGTAATGTGGTTTAACTTAGGTCATGTGTTTATTCCTACTAATGAAATTTCAATCTCCATCATGCAGAGCCCTAACTCTGCCATTTTAATTTCTCGATGCCTCTGGTTTCTAGATTAAAATTTATGAAAATGTGCAAATAAATATGTTACATTTTAATTATGCTGGCTTTACTTTTAAAACAGATAATGCTAGCAAGCTTTGAGACTTAATTCTGGTGACCAGATTAAATTTAGTGGCAGCCATCAACAAAAATGGCAACAAATTCTTGCTGTGAAAATATTCAGAAGCTTGTGAATCACACAGACTCTTAAATGCCATCAGAAGTCAAATAGTTTCAAAGGGATTCAATGTTAGAAGAGTCTTATCTGCCTGAAGTTAGGTAGAATGAATAGCACTACGGACTCTAAAACCGTATAAATTTCCCTGAAAATATTTAAATCATTCCGAAAATTCACATCAGCTAAAATCAGATCTCTTTTGGGTGCTGTGATTTGCTGTCTGGAGAAATCTATTTACAAGGGCACCCTACATATTGACCCTAAGAAGGATTAAAACTAGGTTTGTATCCTTCCCTTTTACGTCTTTTCATATGTATATTGAAAAAAATGTTTGCTGCTTCCCTTCATTTCAAAAATTAATAAAGGTAGGATTCTGTCACTCAAGAGTTTTAATTGCAATTTTCTTTATTTTTGTCGGAACAGGAAGGCATATTTTTGAATTAGCCATAATACTACTGTGATTAGATAGTCATAACTATCTGAAGAGCACTCACCAATTGCAGAACATGGCACTTTTTCATCTTGTGGTCTACAAATTTCGCCATGGTTTCAAATAATTAAAATCTCTTGTGATCTTTTGGAGAGCAATTCACCTAGCAATTCATATTTGGTCATTTGATACTTGATAACTTTTCTATTTATTAAATTTATATATTTACATGATCTTTCATCTGCATAAAACAAAATTACTAATCAAACTGTCTACCTTTATATTAGTGAGAAGATACTGTTTTGAAATCTGAAGCAAGAGCAAGCAGAGTTTAGAAAGATTCTGGTTGGCAGAAGGGACAAAAAAAGCTAAATTTACCAAAGTAGTTTCTAATAATAAGTTTCTTGTAGACAAATGCAAAAGATACAAAAATAGCTGTCTTTTTATATTGTACTTATTAAAGGCTTGCACTTTCAGCTTAATTACTGTGCAGGATCAGGTTTCACCCCTTTTGTGAGCATTTTTTGATGTTTTAAATTATACATTATCATTGATTCCTTTTAAGAGAACAACACTGCAGAAAGTACCCAAAATCTGAATTAATGTATTAATTAAAAACTGTGCTGCAAATAAGCAGTTCAATAATTTCTATTTCTATGCCTTATACTGAAAGTTGAAGTGTCTCATTAAAATAAAGTTGAAGTATGTTCCCGTATTTGAGTTGCCCATGTACTGGTGAAGAGAAATTTCAGCAGTAAAACTGTCATATACTGCCTTCTCTATAGGCAATATACATTTCTGAATGAAACATTAAGCAGAATTTATGACACACTGAGCTATTTCAACAGCTACATCACTAATTATTAACGGTGTAGAGAATTAATTTTGCTCTTCAAAAGCACACTGAATTTTTAGGAGTCACAGGTTCTCATTTGACAGTATTATTATTTACAAGGTAAATAGTAAAAAAGAATGTTCTACCTCAAAGTATTTAATTAAAAATTCTCTTTCTCATGCTTGTGAGGACAGTTACTGTTTATAATATAAACAAATAAAACATGTAAATGAATATGCCAAATGAAAAGCAAACATAGAAGAAAGTTAACTGTTACAGAATTGCTGAGACATGATGGTTGTGTATACATATATATTATTTGGTGATAAAGGGAGGATAAAAAAGAATGAAAGTAGCCATTCACCATCTTCCATTCGATCCGTTAACAGTACAGATAAGATGGAAAAAAATGAAGTTCAGTAATTGGTAAGTGTTAAGCACACAGTGAAAATTAAATAATGCAATAATGGTTTATGTGCTGAAAAAGAACTGACCCTATCAAAGAAGTTCCCTTATTATTTCACTTTAATCTCCATCCCCATTCTAGTCTTCTGTATAATATTATTCTGTTTATTAGAGGAATAATAAAGGAAAAAAGTGCATGTCCCTGAAGAGTAAAAATACCTTTGATATCAAAGCCTTTTATTCTAAAGTTATATCTCATCCATATATGCATAATTATTTATATAAAAATAAGAAAAATGTATTTAATAATGTACAGTAATGTTTTGAAAACAAAGGTATAAAACCACAAGCACTGTACATAGTAGAACTGCATAATCTTTTTTTATTATTTAATACATTTGTATATTTTCCTTAATAACCATTGGACCTGAAAATAACAATAGAAAGTGAAAAAAAAAATCATTCACTAGACTTGTTCATCTGGCGAATCATTTATTTGCACACGGTTAATAAGCTGGTGGTTTGCTGGTCGGTTCTTCCTCATCACTGCAAATACAAGTCATGGATTTAAAATAAGTCATTACTGGAAGGGAAGTCTGTAGTTCAAACAATAATGGCAGAAAGTCCAGGCTGAGACAGTGCTCCCAGGGCGAAGTGCAGTTTGTTTTTGTAATCCTACACTGAGGCCAAAGGCAAAAAAAAATGTTTTCCTCCTCTTTCCTACTGCTTATGAAGAACCTAGCAGCAAGTTTCATTGAGCAAGCTGTCTTGCTACTGTGCAGTTTAAATATTTACTAGTCTAGGAATCATTAATGCTTTTTACAATATCTATTACTGGCCATGACACATAGCTACAGTGCAGAAGTGTATTGCTGTGCCTCTTATAATTAAAAGTGCCCATTGCAAATCAGAAAAACTTCATGGTGTAACATAATTTCTGATTTTCCCTGTATAAGAGGGTTTTTTTCCTGCCAGTGCATTATCAATCCAAGTAGTCAAAGGTTTAGCCTGATAGTAATTATATTAAATCCGCCTTAGCTTGACCAGTCCTGGTGCTGGTAGTACCAAGACTCAAATGTTGACATTAAATCATCATTTTCACAAAGTACAAGGAAATAGTAAAAAAGCAGTTCATCCTAAGTGCTATGCACCATTGCAATGTCTTTTACAACATCCAAAAAGATGGCCTGTGGTATAGCACAGTGTATTTGGTATAGAGCCAGGCAGGCTGAAAAATGAAGCTTGAAGTCCATCAATAAGTTTGCTTCCTGCATCATTAATATAAGCCTCTTTTTTTTTGCAGAAATCTTTTAAAAATAACTACTACCCATTTGCCAAGCATCACTTATTGAAACATAAGGTTTCTTCTCATAATTTTACTTTTAATTTTATTGCTTAAAGTTTTGCCATCTTTTCAGTAGTCATTTTATAGTTGTCATTCTGCTTTTATTCAGCTACTATATTGCTATATCAACTTCGTGAAAAAAAATCATTCCTGGGATGCTGTTCATCCTCATTCTACTCTGTGAAGAATAAAGCAAGTTAAGTGAAGAGCTGATCAGCTTTTCCTTATTCCTACTTTCTAATTCCATAGGATCACATTTTCTACAGTATCTTTTTCCATCCATTATGACTATACTGGTGTACAGTGAGAAACAGCTGTGAAGCTGAAATATTCCCCAAGAGTCAGCATTCAGCATTCATTTTGTCTTTCTGCTTAACATTTGACCAACTTCTAGTCATATTCTTAACTCTGACAAATATTCATCTTCTAAATTGTTTCAAACTTTTCAAATATTTCAAACTTTTGATGGATAATATTGTCCCTAATATTCGTCATGCGAGTCTCTTATTTTTTCTCCAGCTCCACTCTTTCTAGTTTGGGAGTGGAATGAGCATTTGTTAGTTTCTATTTTTACTAGTCTCTTCTGATAAAGTACAGGTAAGGCTTGAAGCGACCCAACCAGGCATGACCTCCTGGGCATGGTGTAATTATTTCACAGGGCTTCTCTCTAACCTCAGAAAGGGGCATAACAGCTAGCCTGTATCATTTTGTGGTACTGATGCTCGTTCGTTCTCCCTATTTCTCCCGTGGGACTGCTTTCGGTCTTATCTTTAGCTGGTTCATTTCTTGGGTTTAGACAAGTTATCGCTGTTGAAAGTGTGAACCCTTCAAGCAGTTGGAGAGATCCCGTTTAATCACCTAAGAATATGCCAGTGAGAGTTTTCTTCACATGCTGCCTATCACAGTTGTGATAAACATTATGCGCAAAGTTCATGTTCAGATAATTTAGCGGAGATCAACATGGGGCACTTCTCACTGGTGCCGAGTTGGATTTATTTATTTATTCAGTGATTCATTTGTGTTAAACAAGCCAGACGGGAGGTCTTGGTCCTTGCTGAGATCTCTACTGTGAGCAGAAGAAGTGAAGTGAGAAGTTGTGACGGGGCTGAGCCGACCACCCAAACTACTAGTGGCAACTTCTGTTCCCTAGTGATCCTGCTGTACTAAGCTTGGTGATAGACAAGGTAGAGTGGGATAGACAACTTCCATAGTTTACTGACCTTACAGTATGAAAGGAATTATATATATATATATGTATATGTGTAAGTAGAATGAAGATTACAACAAGAGGCAAATAGTAGTAATCCAGTGCACTTGGGTAGGGTTCATCTCATTTGATCCCTATCTTGTGAATAGCTGAAATTTAGTCTAAAACTAGTCATCCTGGATGAGAGTCCAAAGTCCTATTTGCAGACAAGGAGAAAAGTTGGTGTATTTTTGTGGTTATTCAGTCACAGTAATTGCTGCCCTGTGGCTAGTTTGCACGCTGGTAGCCACGTAGAACGGCCCCCTCAATCTTACCTGGGCTGTCTGTGTCTGTGAGGGAGCCACTGCCTCATGCCACATGCAACAAGGACATGAGGTCCATGTCTCAACTTCAATAGATGTTTCCTTGGTCCATAAGCATGACCACTGTCTCTGATTTGAATTTAAAGGAGTTGTACCCCTACAGATGTATGTCATCAGCTGTCATTCACAGTAGCTTGATGATAAACAGTAATAATAATATAACCTGTGGATTGTTTTTTCTGTGATTTAAGAACACGGTCTCAGCTGAAAGGATCACGCAGCATATTGCTGTAGCTTGTAAGAGAGAAGATGGAACTGATGACCCTTGTTTTTCTACTGATTGTGCTACCCTTAAGAATTATTTAATCTACTGAGGAATGGCTCTGTACAGTCTTTCCTGAGTTGACAGATTAACTATGACAAATCTAATGTAATCATCAGGAGGTTTTTTTTATGACCATCTCCAAGATGATTGCTCTGTACCTAGACTGTTTCCATACCATCAGTCCATCTAAAGCTCATGAAGCAGTTTATGGCCCCTTACAGATGAACTTTCATTGTTCAATTTACTTTACTTTTTCTGATTAATTTGGATGACGGTCACAACAGTGTAAACTCACGTGTTTCCTTGTTTCTTCTGTTATTATCTATTTCTGAAGTCAGAAGTATAGATCAGCTTATTTGTATTATCTCAATGTTTATCTTATTGGAAAAATATATTTAATTTAACAAGCAAAATCAGAAATTCTGTTGCTGTAATACATAAGTATCACAAAGTAATTTAATACATAATATTACTGTGCTATGATGAACTGTATGGAAAGCAACAGATGTATAGAAGAAACCGAGTAATATATTACCATTATAATGAGAGAGGGAAAAAAATAGCTTGCTCCTGCATGAATAAATTTCACTGGTCTCATGAATAGCTTCGGATAATTTAAAATAATCCTTTCGTATAATGAACTTGCAAACTAATTACTCCTGGATTGCCACAGTATGGTGTAACTCTGTTAGTCTGAGAGCACTTTAAAATTCTGGCAAACTTGTGAAGTGGATTTAGTTGAAAGTGCAATTGAATGGGTTTCCCAATCAATATATTTGCAAAATGTTACAGAATATTATTACAGGCATCAACTGTGATAATTGCTAGGTTTTATCCTCCTTTAAAACAATGTAGTTAAAAGTGGCAGATGGTAGCTAATGATTAACGTTCTTAGTAAACAAAATTCTGCATGGATATATTTAAAGTGGTTGCATGTATATAAATAGACAGTGAGCATGAGCTATGCAACTATAATTGAATTTTATTAGCATAACTTAAGTAGAAGTTTAGTAAACACCAAACACCTTAATTAACTTGAACAGTATTAGGAGGTTAATGATACACCCACTATAAATGACTCTTAAAAGTGTTTGGCAACAAGGTAGTCTAGAGCCAAACTAATACATGATTCCCCACCCTTCCCAGCAGCACAGCAGCTGGTTTGGAGCTCTGTATTTCACTCCTAATGGTCAAGCTTGGCCTTTGCTGGCATTTCTGGATTCTGGTTGAAGCAACATCTTTTCCTACAGCAGGAAATCTATCTTGAGGCTTGCAGGCTCAGGTACCCAGTAAGATCATCAAGCGGTGCTCGCCTGCCTTCCAGAGAGCTTTTACACTCATGGCTCTTAATATACCTTGGGTTTTTGTTTTGTTATGTTATTCTTTAGCTCAAGCCGTACAAATATACACCTTTCAAGCTCAGAAGCTTGAGTCTCTCTGCCAGCAGTTTACCAGAAGTAACTGCATCATCCTTGTGCTATGAAAATATATCAGCTCTTCTGGTGCTCCTTCACTTGGTACATGCAAAAGTTGTCGTCTGTTTCCAGTTGCAGCTTTTCCAGTCTTTCCTCTCTCTAACCTTTTGTTATTATTTTTACTGATGTAGTTTCTGTGAAATATGCAAATTGCGAATTATTGTCAGTTGCAACTGGATGTTGTTGTGGGAACTGTCAGGTCTGTATATCAGAGCCCAGTCTGAGCTGTGCATCTTTTTAGCTAAGGCATATATTATTCATTAATGCTTATTTTGAAATCATAATGGAAGAGTTAGAAGCCTGATTGCAAATCAGTAGTGATTTGTCTGTTTATCCTGCAAATAAAATAAATAATTCTGTCTGTGGCTATTCTAGATAATTACTGTAAGAATTCTGGTGAGGTAAGAAACTTTATGCAAATTGGTAAGAAATTAATTCCTGTTGTATTTGATTAATTTGGAAAAAAACACTTTGGCTCCACAAGTGGTGAAATTTATATTCTTGTCTTCCATAGAAGACTGTTTTGTAAATGAACTAGCATTTCTCTTGGGAAAGAAATGTAAATTTTGCTGACAAGCTGAGGTGTCTCGACAGAAAATGCATGCTGCCAGTTTGACTTGGTGACCAAGTGACTGATTTCTTTCCTCCTTTTCATTTCTATTTTAGATGCTGAAGAATATCAGCCTCCAATATGGAAATCATACTGTGAGTATACCTAAAATTTGAATAATTTTATGACCTTATCAGGATTTCATTGTTTGGCCTTTTCCTTTTTATTTAAAAAAAAAAAAAGACATACGAGGTATTTGTAGAAACTGCTATATGGACCAACAGCAAAAACTGAAGTTTTCTGGTTCTGTGAAGAGCAAGCACACGGGACAGATTCTCTGGGTCTCTTTGCTAATGGACAGAGCCTGAGTTTCATATTTCATATTTTTGATCCTTAGCACTTTAAACTGATTTTGAAGTGATAGTTTAGAAGTTTGAGACATCATTATCAGCTCTTTGAACACTCCTGTTTGCCCTTAGAAAAATGATTTACATAGAGTATAGTGCAGAAATGCATATTTGATGCTTTTTTTGCTTTGTTCCAAACATATTTTCTAATAAAATAGATCTGATCTAAGACAAAACTTTGGCTTTTAAAACCCTCACTAAAGGTTGTGTATGTATTTTATCTTTTTATGCTAAACCTTTACTGAAACTCTAATGAAATTGTAGCTTTGTTTCCTTTTTTTTCAGATACAGAATTATCCTAAGCAAAAGCTATCCCTTTTATAATAGAAAATTCAAATTATGTACAGAAATACCAAGACATGGATCACAGTAGTTACATGCATGTATATGTATTATATTAAAGAGCTGAGTAAACTTGTCGATTTCACTTATGTCCACATAAAACTACCTTTGCAGACTTTAAAAGCACTATCTATATGCCATATACCAAAATTAAAGCACACTATTGAATTGCAAAATTTGTTTCTTAGAAGAGAGACTTGCAGTTTTTTTGCTGCAATATTTTGTATATGTAAGAGAAACCTCCTTAAAAATCAGAAGGATTATAATGATTTTAGTTGGACAATTGCAGTGTAGTTTGCTGATACAAGGACATATTAAGACATTAGACACATTAAGAGGTTTTTTTTTAGAAGAGAAATATGACCTTTTCAAAATCAATGGAAAACTCCATTGGGACAAGAATTTGAAATGACGTGATACCTCTTATTGCAATAAGGATATTTTTATTTAAAAATTCAAAGAATAAGCACCTACCTTTGCTTACCTTCTAGTCCGCACACTGGTGCAACAGTTACATGCAGTGGAAAAAGCTTGGTTCTGTTTCCCTGATTGCTTACTTACACTCCTGGAAAACATTAAAAAATAAGAAAGCAGAATAATCTAATAGAATATGAATACATAATTTCCCATTCAGATGAATGTAGGATGCCAGTTTTGTGGCAATGGCAAAGTCATGGCCTAAGCATCTGAACTCCATGCATGAGCAACTGTGGAAAAAATTGCAGAGTTCCAAAATGCAGATAGTAGTTTAAGATTACAGAGATCTACTGCTGAGACTGCTGAGCCATAGACATATGTTTTTCATTGTAATATTGGGTAAAAACTGCTTCTTTCGTCTGTCACAAAAATCCCACTCTGGAAAAATAATTACAGAAATTATTCCCAGTGTTAGTATTAGTCCATCATGCAAACTAATGCTGTTTCTTATCACAGCTTTAATTTAGTGTTTGTATTTTTATTTTATTATTTTATTTTATTATGATTTGTGCATTTTAGCTAATTTGCCTTTACCTATGCTAATAAAATACTTTGCATACAGTTTTCATTTCTAAGTCTTGTATAAATTTATGTGCACTATAGTGTCTTTTATTGGCACAGAAACTAAGGCTTCAATCCTTCTAGCTTCTCCACAAAGGCAGATTTTCCTGTTTATGCAGACAAAGTATTCAAATACACACTGCTCTGCATATCCATGGGCAAAGCTGAGTAAAGTGGAGCAGCTTCCTTACTCTTTGGCATAATTTCTAAGCTTGTTTTAGTTGTATTTGAAATCACAATTGTGCTGAACTTCTCCAGAAAAGATCAACAGTTCTAATCATCATTTATTTAGGAAGGATTGTTTATTACAAGGCACATATTTTTCAGAGATTACCAGGTTTTTCAGACATTTTTGTCAACTCTGTGGGGCAGAGGGAAACAAAAATAGCAAGAATAATTTAATATTGCCAGCAAAGGACTTTTGTAATTTTCATACAGAAATCTTGTATACAGTAATTATATTTTGTTTTTTTTACCCTCACTGAGGCGGAAACAAAGGAAGGTAAGTAAGTCTCACAGGAATGTTGTTTGCAGGGACCTCTGGGGTCATCTAGTCCAACATTGCACGTGCAGTCAGACTGTTCTCAGCTATCACTGGCTTTATCAGCTCTATCTTGCTGGATCTTGGACACCTCCAGGGATCCTGCCACCGCTCTGGAAAACCTGCCCCAGCAAGGCCCTGCCTTCTTAGTGAGGAGACAAGAATCCCATCTACTTCGTGGTGCGTGTAGACAAGTTGTGCTGCTGAAATACCTTAGGAAGTTCTGACTTCCAGCTGCAGAGCACACGTGTGTGAGTTCTGAGGAGATGTGAAGCCCTTATTCATCTCCTCTCAGCACGAGGAAGATTGACCTGAATATGTTAAATGTCAGGGCTGTTTTAATGGGTATTTTTCATTATTTGAGATCAGTGTGATGGTGTGAAGGACAGCAGAGTGGCAAGGCACAAAATACTGGTTAATGCCATGGTCCAGCTCCTTACAAAGTTCCCTGCCTTCTGCAGCAAATAATCAGGACAAAGTTTGAGTCTTGTATCTATCATAAATTAAGACTTTCTTTCCCCTTGTGCTTGGGCTAAGCATATGAGTAATCTCCCGGCAGAGTGGGAGAGTGTGAATCATTGAAGTTAGGTACATGCATAAATTCTTGACTGAGTTGAGACCAAAGAGCTAAAACTAAGGCACTCCGGTGAAGCATTTGCTGACAGAAGGCAGCATGTCTTTTTGCTGCTTTGTAGAGGCAATGATAGGAGTTTTTCCTCTCCACTGGAGCATAACTGAACAGAAATCATAGAAACGTTAAAATAGGAACTTGGAGTTGCCAGCACGTTGCAGAATGAGAGAAGTATGAAGAAACTGGTGATAGTCCTTCTCCTCTGGCAGAAGAGGAGGAAGGGAAGACCTTCGCATGTCACTGCTTTGTTACTCACACAGAATGGCTTTCATAATTAGATGGTTCTTTCTAAAATGTGTTGTAGAATTTTCCCTTATTCATTCCACCAAACAAGTCTCACTCTCTCCCTGGAACAAAAGACAAGATATACTAGCTAGTTACTTTACATCTCAAAGAAGCAATTCTCTAGAAATTAGGTAATCATGTAAAGTTTTGTTAACTTTATCAAGCTCTCAAATTGCGTATACTGCTATGAATGCTGGCAGCCTATTTGAATTATGAAACTTTTAAAGATTGTCAGAGGTAACTGAAAGGTGTTGAGGTGTTGGGTTCTCCCATTGCACTGTTGCATTTTAGTCCGATATTAAGTCTAGATTACTGCTGTGCGTTTCAGTTCCATTTGGACCAAACTGCCAGTATGATGCTATTCTCTGAGCAGTAATAATACATCTCCTTTTTGTATGCAGTTGACGCAAAATAATAGTGCACCATTTGTTCAAAGTATCATCTTTTTTATGATCAAAGTGAGTTTGTCTCTGAACTGCCCAAAAGTCCTCTAAGTTGAGCCAGGCTGGGCCAGACATCAGTCACTGCTTAAAACTGTATTAAATAAGCCTTTTTTTTTTTTCTATTATTTCAGTCAACTATATCCCTATAAATAGGATTCAGTATTAAAGTATTCAAAAAGGAGGGGGAGGAAGGAAATGGGGCAGAAAGGTGAAGTTTGTTTGTCGCTGTTTGAGCACGTAAGGAAGGGACGTGTTTTCTGTGGCTGCCGGGGTCTCAGCCGGGGCGGTGAGCGCTGGCATCCTTAGGAAGTACGTAATGAAGTCGGCCAGAGCTGCGGGACGCGCAGCACTTCTCAAAATGAGGTCACTTAACGAGGTGCCCGGGCTCACGGGAACTTAGCTTTAGGGCACACATATTCTCAAGTCACCTTAGCTGTAATATTCACTTGTATGCACACCTCGTCTGCCAACTTTTGTGCAGCAGTCATTTGAAACAAAAACAGGATAGGGCTTTCCTAGAAAATAACATATCTTTTGTGTCTTTTCCTATTTTTTTTCTTACTTGGTCTTTCACTGTTTTTTATGTGCTCTGCTCTTGCTGCCTGTCTTTCCTGAGTATTCCTGGCAGTCGGGTCCTGCCTGTCCCTTCTTTGCTGTTTCTTTCTCACTGGATTGCTGGACTTCCCTTACTCTGGTGCTGGTGATGGTTCTCAACCCTTTTTATCTGTTCCCGATCTGCCTCTCCCTCAGTCGAATTGTTTGGCATCTCTCTCCAGTATTTCCACTGGATTGTCGTTCTGTCAATTTAAACTTAATATGGTGTAATCTGAATTCTTTATCTTTCCCATGAAACCATTTCCCATTCATGTTTTCTGTGATTACCACCATTCACAAGCTCAGTCATGCTTGTTACTTGGGGCCATTTTCTCATCCTGCACATTTAAAGCAGCATGTAAATCGTTGCTATTATTTATTTGTATAGTAATAATCTTATTACATTCTGCTCTGATGTATTTCTAAATGATATCTCTTTCTCTATGCAGATTATCGTGCAGATTAATTACCCATGCCTCTCTGAGAATGACAGCAACCTTTTCCAGTCTATTCAAAACATGATTGTTAAGATGATTTGTCTTTCTTGTCATTCTTTGTGAATCCCTCCACTGATTCATCCCTCTGCATCCTATCAACATCCAGTCTTTTGTGTGGGCTTTCAAGTCTTTCATATATCTGCCCTTTCCTATTAGTCATTCGCTCCTTTGTTTTGTGACATGCTGATTTCTCTCCCCACCCTTGCTTCTCCAGTGATAGCAGCCTCAGTCATCCTTTTGGCCTTTTCAAAGAGTTCTTTACTTTCCTCATTTCTTACATGTTCTGAAGTCACAAGATTGGTTTCATCTGTGTTCTTCACAGAACTTCTTTTACACTACAGCCAATAGGTTTACCTTAGAAATAGCTTTATTGACTTAATTTTGCTCAGTCAGTTAATAATTAACAGTTTTGATCATTGAATATAGGATTTTCATGAATAATTATTCTTTCTTAATAATCTAACTGAATGTATGAGGGATTTATTTTAAATGGTGAGGAAATAATCATTTTTTGCAATATATTGCTTCCTTAGCAATTCTTTTCCCTACTGGAAATATATGAGGGTGAGAAAAAAATTACTGTTTTTCTCTTGAATGTGTTTGATGTTAAGTATGAGCTACTTCCTAAATCAGCAGTCATACTATTTCAAATAGTCAAATATGGGCAGCTTAAAAGCATAATGTTTGGCTCCAGAATAATCATTTTTTTCAAACATGATTCTGATTATTGAACTGGAGTTTCCGTGCATGACTAGGTGCAGCAGCTAGTCCTGGGCGCTGTTTTCAAACATGTAAAGGACAAGAAGATGGTTGGGAGTAGTAAGCATGGGTTTATGAAGGGGAAATTGTGCTTAACCAACCCGACAGTCTTCTGTGAAGAGATGACTGGCTTGGTAGATAAGAGGAGAGTAGTGGATGTTATTACCTTGACTTTAGTAAGGCTTTTGACACTGTCTCGCGTAAAAGCCTCATAGATGAGCTGATGAAGTGTAGACTAAATAGGTGGTCAATGAGGTGAATTGAAATCTAGTTGAACTGCCACAGTCAGGGAGTCACGATCAGCAGCATGAAGTCCAGCTGGAGAGCAGACACTAGTGGTGTCCCCAGGGACCAACATTGGGTTTAATACTGTCTAACGACTTCATTAATGACCTGGATGATGAGACAGAGTGCACCTTCAGCAAGATGATACAAAGATGGAAGGAATGACCAACACCCCAGATGTCTGTGCTACTATTGAGAGGAAGCTGGAGAAGGAATCTCATGCTTGAGAGCAAGCTGGAGCATGAGCCTCATAAAGTGCCAAGTCCTGCCCTTGAGCAGAAATAACCAAGAGGTTATTTACAGGTTCTCCTGTACAAGTACAGGCTGGGAGACAACCAGCTGGAGAGCAGCTTTGCAGAGAAGGCCACAAGGGTCTTGGGAGACAGCAAGTTGGACATAGACCAGCAGTGCACCCTCATGACAAAGAAGGTCAACAACTCTCTTTAGGAAGACGCAGTGCGTTAAAAAGAGTGTTGCCAGCAGCTTGAAGGAAGTGGTCCTTCCCCTCTACTCAGTATGGGTGAAGCCACATCTGGAGTGCTGGGTCCAGGTCTGGGCTCCCCTGGATAAGAACATACAGAAAAACTTAGGGATACAGAAGACATTTAATCAGAAAATTCAAAGTGAAGATTTTGAATCTTATTCTGTTTAACTATGCAAAAGGGTAAGAAATACTGTTGGTTATCTTGTATAAAAGTGGTGGGAGGTCTGGCAGTGCTGGATGAGTTAGATTATCTTAGTAAATGTTCAGAGCTGGATCACATTTTTTGTGCATTTAAACTAATATGGAATATAAGAAATCATGAACTGTCTTTCTGTGTCCCTTTTATGGACTGAGGATGGAGATGGGGGTGGTAAAAGGAGAGGATATAGTTTTATTCACTTAGAGATTGGCAGAGAGCATGGCCCCTCAGAACTTTCGTATTCCTTGAGTAACAAACTTACAGGTGAACCCAGGACTTCCATGCTCTTCAAGGTCACTGCAGCTGCCATTAACCCCATTTAAAACGAACGCAAGCAAGGTGCTAGAAGGTGCTGAAGAGAAATCCCTACCGTTTCTATTCCCTTTCTGCAGTAGGAACTCCAGGATTTATCAAACCTGCAGATCTTTATTTCTCCTGCTTCTTTTCCACCCATAATCTACCACTATTCAGAGCTTCATAAACGCTGTGAAGAGCTCTGTGCTAGAAACTTGGGCTTTCAGAAAAAAGCATAGGACACAACAGTCTTCAAATGTGAGATGATCAGCATGCAGAGGGCGTTTCTCTAGGGAAACAATCCAAACCTTTGGGATTTTTCCTGGAGTTATGGAGAGACAGTCTGTCTGCATTGGAATTGATTACTGTCATTGTCTGTCAACTTCCTCTCCTGACTTTTGAGTGGAAGGGAAGGAAAGGATCTCATTAAATACATGAAGGGAAGAGGCCAGGGGCCAGAGTTCAGCAACTGCATCTAGCCTCTGATTTCTCTTCTGGAGCCCTAAGAAGATATGCAAAATTGATCCTGGGATATTTGAATATGGTATAGTTACTTTATAAGCAAGATTTGCTTGCTTATAAATAATTAACAGCACAACTTTAAAAAATAAATTATAAGATTCTAGTATATTCTTTCAGATGTAGTGAGCTTTTTCTTAGCCTATCAAAAAAGCCTGAGTGCTATATTCAAAAATCCCGCTTGAGTTGTAATGTCCTAGTGTATGCAGAAGCAAGATTGTATACTGAGATAGGAAGTTCATAGGAAGTTCTTCTGTGTACTTTTCCTCAGTATAGAAACATAGCAAGTAACAAATACTGAAGAGTTAAAGCTACTTTACAGGTTTTAATGGTTTTCATATAAGTGACTTATGTACACTCCTAAATTCCTGTTTGTCATCCTTTTCTTTGCATTTGAATTTTTCTCTGCAGACCCCAACTAAAATAAGCATCTGAAAGAAACTTTGTGTATGTTGCAATCCTCTAATTATCTTTACGTTTTTATTTTTGACAGTGTATCAGTTACAACAAGAGGCACCGCGTCCCAAGAGAATTATTTGTCCTCGGGAGGTCAGTTCTTCTTTTACTGTATCTTGTTAAATCTGATGAATTGTCAGCAGTCTATTATTCCAGAGTATATTTTGTACCGTCCGAGGGTAGCATACTCTTTAATTTTCCTACTCCATCATTTTCTATAATCATTTTTCCTGGGGTTGATTAATTAAAGCAGATTAATATTTGCTAATTAGGCTTGGAGGCTGAAATATGCAAAATATTGCCATTAGAAGTCCCTTCATTAGACAAATACTCATTAATCATTGCTTACTATGCTCTTCTGTATGTTACCTAACAATTTGTGTTTCATTATGAAAATGGAGCAGCATAAAGTGTCTTCCCTTCCTATATCTGCATGTTAGAGTATGTGGGATATATTTTGACATGACTCATGCAGTTCCAGTTTGTAGAAAGTATTTTGCCAAAAATTTTGTTCAAGCTAAAATCCTGAATTGGTAGTGGTAGAGCTTAGTTCTGTCTTGGAAACTTTAAAGATTGGAGAATATTAAGGAGTATGTAAGACTGAGCATTTTGCAGTCGTCTTGACACTCTATTTTATTTCTTTTTCTGTGTTCTTGCATCCGTAGGTAAATAAGTTAGTTCCATAAGCTGCCTTATATCATTCCAGTTAGAAAAATATGTCGACTTCTCTGCCCACTCAATAAAATCATAATAGTTTTACAGTTTTATCTTTACAGATGTCAGGAACAAATTCTTTGCAAAGCCACATGCTCATATTAGCAATAGAAATACTAAATACAGGAAGCGGTTACCCAAGGTACTAAAGGATTCTGTATATGAAAATGGACATAAACATCAATATGATATATAGCTCTGTTCTCGACTATAATCCTGAGCTATAAATATCCATTTAAATAGCACCGCATCTATCAAATATTAACAGATATCATTGCAGAACACTTCTGTATGGGGCAGGTAGTGGTGTTCCAAGGCAATGCGGATCTGAAGGATCTTACACATGAGAAGGTCCATTGCTAAGCTGGGAATTAAGTCCAGATTTCTTCAAGTCCACTTCATGCCGTAATTAAAGGACTGTTGCTTTTTTTTTTCCCCACTCAAATGCTACCAGGCAGGTGTTTCAGAGCCAAGAAGCAGCATCTCAGCCTCAAAATGTATGTCTCATGAGTTCTGTCCACGTGCCCATTAACAGGGGTAAATTGCTGAAAAAATTTATAGGACTCTCTTCTTTGTGACCATAGTATTTTAAAAAGGAGGGAACGTTAAGATTTTTACTGAATTGGTATCATATAATAGGTATTTAAACTATTAGTGGTATAGCTGATAGTAATTGCGGTAGGCAATTTATCCTCTTGCAATGTGGCCTTATAAGAAATTCTCATTTTCAGACTTGAAACATTGAAAAGTGAATTTATCTATTACTTGTTTTATATTTTTATGGTGCGAACTGCTCTAAGGAAAAGCTTATCTTCAGAAATTATAGTTAATCTCCATTGTATGCTTGAGATACCTCACCAAACATTTAGACTCATTTGAACTTCTTCATGGGGACCAAAGTGATTGGACCCCAATAGTGATGAGGCTACTTCAGATTAAAGCTTGCCTACATGAGAGCAAATTTGGATCAAGGCAAAATGTAATTTTAAAGCAGAATAACAATTTGTATTCTTGTGCTGGAAACAAGAGCATCTATATAAATGAATGGAGTAAATGAGCAATTGTGAGCTGTTTATCAGAATACTATATTGAACTTGTTTCCTTTGATACTGCATGTTATATACAACTTAAGTTACCCTTTCCTTTTCCTTATGTTAAAAGACCATAGATATTTAGGTTCTATTCAGTTCACCTCTAAAGATGTACAGAAAGAAGTTAAGGCCATTGTATAATACCCAAATGAATGATTAATTGAAAACCAGTGCATAGCAAAATAAGCAAAAAATACCTAATTCATATTTGTTTTTGATTCTGACTAATGAGCCATTTTTGGTGGCTCACTTTTTGGACTATAGAATGTCCTATTTTGATTTGGTTTCATTTATTTATTTATTTAGTAGAGCATTTGAAAATAAAGAGACTTTACTCAAGCTCAGGGAGTATATAAACCAGTGTGAATCCTTAAAAATGTGATCTTTGAATTATTACTTGGATTGTGAGTCTTTCTGTAAATCAGCTGTGTCCATAACCCAGTTTTCAAAAAGAAATTATCTGACTGTGGTGGGAAAAGATCTTCCGCCAGCACTGATAATGCACCTAATCTTTATATGTTTATTTTCACATGTTTTGGGAAGTTTTTCCTGATATCTAGACTGCTCACTAGGTTCACAATGTTGCTTGTATGTAAAGTAGAACTTTATAGTGGCTTTAAAGAGCATCCCAGATTATTTTAAAGAGAAATTCAGCAGTTTGTTCCTGTGGCAGCTATTAACATTTCCTTAAATCACAAATGTTATAGGGTTTTTTTTGTTTGTTTACTTTTTAGTTCGACTTTAATCTCTTCAGATGGCCATGTAAGCTTTTCTCCTCTAGAAGTGGCATCCTGTTAAGTCTTAGATTTTTGTCAGTTTCACTGAAAAATCTCAGTCCTTTTTTTATTTTTTAATAATCAGTGTGGAAGCAGTAATCAACAGTATGACAGCTATTTAGCATGGAACATAACATTAATCCAACATCTGGGGAGCAGGTGTCAGGAAGATAGGAGTGACACTGCAAAAATTTATCTCTCCAGATGAGTATCATAAGAACTGGACATAGCTGAGGGTGTTCTCTTGTGTGATTTAGGATTGAAAGGGCTTCTGGCAGATGTGATGAAAAATTAGAAATAATTTTATACCCTTCATGTTTATGGGAAGATGTTTTTCGCTTGTAAGAGCTGAAATCTGCCCTATTTAGTATGAAATTTAGGTGTCTGCTGAAAAACAAAACCTATAACACTGTATTAGTGTGAAGTGTTGTATTCTCCTTTCACCAGTCAACATTTTTGTCATCCAGCTTCTGCACTGCTCTCTTCAGCGTTCTCTGCGTGCATTTGCTCCTCTGTACTTGGTTGTCACAAAGGTTTTAGCTTCAGATCTCGGCAGTTCTACCGTCTCATTTCTGTGGATTTCTTTATTAGCTGTACTGCGAAGACAGAAATCATGTGTCCTGATACACAAACAGCCAGACTAGGAGTGGGACTGAGGCTGTAAATAAAACATGAACGTTTAGAGCTTTGTGCATCTTCAAGCTTTGCTATCAGGATTTTCTTTTTTTCTCCTGCCTGCATAAATATCTTGTCTGGAAAAGCAGGTCATTTCTTCAATGGGAATCATATGGAATGAACTGTTGGGGCTTCAGGTATCTAACGACCTTTAATTAATCACTACTGGCAGCATGAATAGTGTGAATATCCTACCTTCCCAATAACTTTGGATTTCTGCCAGTACCCTAATTTGTAAATGTATTCCTTCCAGCAATGTTTTAATGGCTTATTTTTTAAGTAAAAAAGTTGAATTTCGAAGTACTAGAAGTACTGTTTAGGTGTAGGAATAACTTCTGCATTGCATGCTTATAGATACAACTGTAATGGTATGCAGCAAAGATTCAGATGAATTTTGTGAAGAAGGCTTATTAAAAAGCATGTTTTAGAATTTATTCTACAGAAATGATGATCAAAAATGACAGATTCACAGAAAAAAATCAAGCAAAACATTCAACTCAAATTTTATTCTAAAGTAACAAATTATTTTCATTTTTAAATATATTTCAATAGGCTCTTCTAAGTTAAAATGGTTTTTAAAGAAATTGAGATTTTAACAAAGGAATAGATTTAAGAAGGTGACACTTTTGGGAAACGTTTTCAGCAACTACTGGTAAACAACAGGCTTGTTATAAATTTCCTTCAAAGAGTGAGTCTTAGCAGTGACTCTTATGTTCCTTGTCTGGAGTCGTTCAGATATTCGTACCTGTGAAAGTTATTTCTGTTCTGTTCCATGAAAGTCTAATAGCTGACAGCAATTTTTGCGGCTGCTGAGTTTGTCTGCATTAGACCTTTCATATTCCTAACAGTGCTTTGGCCAAGACAGTGTCAGCAACAGTGAGAAACTTGTCTAAATTTCCCTAGTGTAGACAAAGCCTTGAAGCCTTCCTTATATTATTATGTAGAAAAAAATGTCAGTTAATTGGCTGCTTCATTTTCCTGAATACCAAATAGGTTGTGTCAGAAGCAGTAGAAAGATTCTCTGTGCCCTGAAAGCAGCAAAATAGTGGTTCCTTGATTAAAAGCAAATATGATTACAGTAGGGAGATTCTCCTCCCTAAATCACTTTTTCTTTGCTTAAGTGATACTAGGAACCTAAATTAAGGACATCTTCAGACTGTCCTAATCTGAAACACTACAAATTGTTCTTTACTCAGTTATCCTCAAATAATCTTTTGAAATATGAGGTCCAAGCTAGCAACAGTAGAGCATAGGAGAGTTTCATTTAAATAATAACAATATTGAAAAGTGCTTTAAAATTTTCAAATTACTTTTGTCAGTCCTGCTTCCAAATACAACAGTATTTTCGCTTTGTAGCTGAGAAAAATCTTCTGGTAGGGCAGTTCCAGAATTAGATAAGCTTGAGCAAGGCTGCTAAAATTAAGCCTTAGTAAGCTGTTTGCAGACTATATCAGAGTAAATGATAAGTGTTTAATCATTGCAGGAAGTCTTCCATGAATTCTCTTAATTCTGCCTACTTAATGAACTTTATAAGCTGAATACATTTTCTTTCCGTCTGCCCTCACCTGTCTATGAGCAGTGTGTATACTATGGTGTAGTACCAGAGGGATGGAATAAGCACTGAAATTGGCCATAAAATTGGTGGTAAATAATGAGAGTAAATGGGAATTTTCACAGCACTTGTTCAAATCACTAAACTGCAAAAACCCAAACACTATCATGAAAAGATGTCTCACTGTCAGTGCTGGGAGCGTATCAAATTCAGAATATTACATTATCTTTTCCCTCGAAAGAAACCCCAGAACACACACAGTGACACACCAAGAGACCCCATTAGACAGCAATTAATGAAAATGAGCAGAATTGTCCTGAAACCTATTTTCATTAATGAAAGTGTTTGTACATATAAGATTTAATGGAGCCTACATCTTAAAATTGTTACAATATTAACACTGATTTAATTGTGTTTTTACAATCCTGTGTTTATGGTAGTAACAAAAATAAACATGAAGAATGCAGCAGTCATCTGTGGGTTGCAGGTGGAGCTAGAGAACAATTTTGAATAGGCAGTGACAAAAGGAGGAAAGTTCTTCATCTGAAATCTGTGCTGAAAGTGGTAAAATAGATGAGGGTCAAGAAGGGTCTATGTTTATATTGAGGTAGTAGATCCACAGATTGCTAAAATATGTTGTGACTATCTTTTATTAAAATGACAAAGTTTAAGTTTCGATTTTAGGTTTAAAATGTAGGTTTAGACCCAGTGTAATAGTGAACTTCATCCCACAGCATGCCTGTGGATGGAAAAAGCAGGGCTAGAATATTGGCTGTCTAAATTTTGGGTGTATTCATCACATCAGAAAAAGTTTCCATATTTTTTATCTTTAAAATCACTTCAAGAGCTCATAGGAAATCTCTCCTAAAGTGCATGAAGGCCCATCCTGAAAAAAATAACAGAGCACTCATATATACCTCTTCCTCATTTTAATGGGCTGTGGACTACTGAATAGGGTAGAGAGTTTACTAAGTATTCTGCATACATGAGAAACAAGGAAATAGTTATAGTTAAACAAGAGTAAGTTTGTCTGTTCCCCTTGAATTTCATTAGCTTCAATTTACTAATGTTTTAGGCTACAATTTGCAAATTAGACTGGAGTTCCCTTCACAGTCAAATACAGTATGAACAAGGTGATCTGCTTATTGATTGCTGTTGAATGAAACAGTTAAAGCTGCTTTTCAGAAGACAAGAAGGCAAATTTGACTAATGAGCAATAATTATATCTAGCTTAATTTGTGGTCTGATAATCTTGTTAATTATCCCTCTGGTTTTGGTTGAAAGCTTCCTTGGGAAGCTTCATCCTCTTCTCCTTTTCCTTTAAAGAGTGTGTTGTATGTATGTGATTTTTCTTTTCTCCTGACTTTCAGCTTCCTTATATCATTTTTCTTATTAGTTATCGGCGTTTTGTTCCAGTTCTTTTTATTTTGATGTCAAATTTAAGTAATTTTCATACCAGAATACATGGAAGCTGTTTCGCACCTTATTTTAGATAAAGTTAATCAGTAAGCCTAAATGCAGGCAAAAATTCCGTGTGTTTTTTAGATTTATATATCTGTTCTAATTTAGGTCAGTGTTTTTTGTGGATGGTTAAAATAATTTATCAGTGAAGTCTCACTATATTTGCTTACTGACTGATAAATCATGAAGTGTTTGATGTCTTTTGTTAGGACACAAATGAGAACACAATATGGGGAGTGGCTGATTTTTCTTAATATGACTAACCATGGAAATGTGTATGCACATTTCTACACATGCATATGTGCCTGTATGCACATAGATACATACAGACACATCCATATATTACTGTCTTTCTATTATGCAATATATATACACCTAAATTTTGCTCACGTGGTCAAATCAGCCATTATACACTTCTTTTTGGCACACAAAAGAGAAGTAAGCATGATCACAGTGGAATTTGTGCTGTTTTCCCACAAGAACTCCAGGGTTCAAAATGAAATTCCAGAAGTTTTGCAAGGTACATTTCTGTTTATTTTTTTTATTTTCAAAAAAAAATGAAAGAATGCCTAGCTCCTTGGAAAAGCATCATGACAAGGCAGTATGCACTGACTCAGTTCAACCGCCCTATATGGATAAGGAAGCATTGATCATCATTTGGGGAACATTCTCCTACATAGTGTTTTGCAGAGTTCCTAATAGGATTTCCACACGTGATCCAGAAAAGTAGTCAGCACTAAGCTCCTATATTCCCTTTATTCAGGCTTTGCAGATAGCCTCACTTCACAGACCTTCCATTCGCAGAGCAGAAGTATTCACACAATCAGTGAGAGGAAATTAACCAAATGAATCTTATTCTTCCTCATCAGATTTTTGTTTTCCTCCTCAGATGTTTTGTTTTGTCCATCCCCATGAACTGATGATCTGCCAATAACCTGGCAGCATATGCACCCAACCTGTGATGCATGGTGGATGTGTCTTGTCTAGGCCTTGTCTAAGGTCTCTCTTCTGCAAATATCCTGCGTATACTTCTGTTACTCCCAGTTTGGATCTTCTGTCTCCTGGTTTTCCTTCCACAACAAGCCTAAGGTCCTGCCCACATCTCCTGCACATACTCAAGATTCTGGCTGGGCTCCAGCAGAATGATTCTAAATGTGCATATTCAAACATACCCTATAGGCACCTTGCTGAAGGGCTGTATTTTTATATCACATAGTAACACTGACCCGGTTAGGAAGCATAGCTTTTACTGATGCTTTGGGGTGGATGGTGTAGCACCAACACAATTGTGCAAATGTGCTGTCTGCTGTTATAGCACGTGTTGTATGCAGGTTATAATGCGCCTTGCTGATTGCAAAATTGCACACAGTGTCAGTAGCATTGATACGACTTAGTGCAGTTGTCTGTTGCTGTTGCGGACCTTTTTCTTTCCATTTAAATGACTCAGTGCATCATGCTTGGAAAAAAAGAGCACAATTTAGATAGTATATTTAAATTTTTCCTACTACATTCAAGGTAACATTGATCTTCCTTTTTACATTTAATGATGTTCTTACTGCGTGAATGGAAACTGCAGAGCAAAATAGATGACTCCTGCTTCTGCTCTTGAAGTTGTTTGAGCCTGACCCTGTCTCCCCTGACTACTTAGCAGCAGCCTCGTTGATTAAGCTGCATTTCAATTTATTTTAGTTCATGTTTGGGAACACATTATTGTCTTTATTAGGTTACAAAATATTTCCTTTCTCTTCCCCTTCCCCTTCCCTTCCATTTTTTTATTCTTCTTTTTCCCTGTTAGAGATGAATGTACCTAGAAATGTATTCTGATTTAATAACAATAGCAGATGTCACTGTCTGGGAAGATTTTTATTACCTTCTGGAGTTTAGAATATTTTATCCGGTATGTTGATTATTATATGCTGGACAGAGGGAATTTGCTCAAGGTCATGGATTGGAAACAAGTCCATGTTAAAAATACTCCCGTGAAGGATGCCTTAGAGCCTCTCTTTTGCAAGTTTGATACAAACAAACAAACAAACCCTATGCTTGTTAAAATCTTTGTCCTTAAAAATGATAGAAATGACCTTGATAGAATGGAAATCACCCTGCAGTAAAAGCCATGGAAACAATCCGGGCCGCTGGACTTTCCTGGGTTTCTTTAAAATGTATTATTCTTCTGAGAAAGGGTCTTTAGGCATCATATATTCTACAGAGATGAAGCAAGCCACCAGGATGGAGGAACTGTGAACTTTGAACACTAGCTAATAAAAACATTCCCTTGTATTCTTCACTTTTGTCTTTCCTCTTATATTCTCCCTAGCAGTAGAGAAATCCAGTGCTACGTTCTCCTCCCCAGCACTGTAAATTTTATAGCAAAATATTTGCTCGAGGACATCAAACGCAGTTTGGCACTTTGCTGTGGTGGTAGCTGCATACTGCTTTATGTCATTAAGCAGTGACGAGTTTATCACCCGAAGGTCCAGTAGCGCAGCTCAGTAGCTGCAGCTCCCTGCTGCCTCCTGTGCACAGAGCTTCACGCGGGTGGGCATCACCCTGATGCACATGTTCTGTATGGGATCTATACGGCCTGTTCAAACAGTGTGCGCCCTGCTGGTCCCTGTCTCCCGAGAGCACCCCAGGCAGCCATGGGGCTCCATTACGGTGTCCGAGGGCTGCAAGAGACTTCAAGAGATCATCATCCTTCTTGCATCAAGAAGAGATATTTATATATTCTTTTCTTAAAGTTTCCAAAGCTGAAGATTTCATGACCCCCCATGCTTATATATTTATTCTTTTTAACTTAACTTTTTTTAAAAAAAGCTTTTTTAAGCTTAAGATGTATCTTCTTTTCTGCAGTTTATTGCTTTTTGTCTTGTCTTTTAAGCACGCAGTGATTCCAGTTCAGTTGATGACCCTCGATAATCCTGGATCCTTTCCTAGGAAACCTGTTTAGTTATACTTCTTCCATTTTATTGGATGATTTTGACATTTCCCTCCCAGATACTCTCTTGCGTTGGAGGCACCATGGCCCCTCACCACCAAATGACTGAAAACATGTCCATGGAGCGACACGTCCATGGGTTTGTTGCTGCCAACGCTGTTCACGGTTATCATGGGGATCATGAAGGGGTTATCATGGGATGCATGTACATACTGGCCGGGGAATATAGATGTTACATTGCTGCTACTCCTGCTAACAGCCTTTACCATGTCATCCCTTTGGCAAGAAGAAGAGTTGTTTTTCTTTGAAAATTTTGGTGCTAGGGTACTCGATAAAGTAGTAGTAGAAAAGTTTGGTAAATATTTTCCTGCAAAAGGGGTAGTTGCTGAATTTTCTTGCAAATTAAATTACTTATATTTCATTGATGTAAAATCATTTGTTGTATTTAAAGGGATAGTTGGACTTGCTAATTGATTTAAGTAACTCTTGCTTTAAGAAAAATATGGAGATGAAAACTTCATTATAGAAATTGTGAGATACAATATAGCATTTCTTACTTCAGGAAAGGTTTTTTTTCTTTTAATGAGAACTTACGGTCTTCCTTAATACTTCTTTTTCATAATTCTGCGGCAAAAGTTTGCAGTTGGCTCACGATAATTCTGTCAAAAGCTGAAATGTTCTGGAGACAATTTCTTTCCTTTCCTGCACAGTCTTTTTTAACTGGGCTTCTCTTGTAGCTCTTCCAGCTCTTCCATTTTTCTTCATGAGAAATATGTAAACTGTATTTAGGGATAATCAAGTGGGATTTCTGAAAAATAATCAGGATTGCTCCAAACGGAAAATGTATCAGATGATTAAGCCTCCTTTGGGAGAACACCTCATTGCCTGCACTGAGTGAGCACGTTGGCACTCTTAATTCTTGTGTCTTGTTTCTCTGCTCTTCTGTACATGGCAGAGAAGAACAGAGAGAGGCAGCAGCAGTTTCCCACCCTGCTTCCCTTCTCTTTCATATTCTCTGTATGGCTGGATTAAAACAGTGATTGAAACACATAGCTGTGTGGTGTTAATGTCCTGCTACTTCTTTTGAAACATGGGCAGATTGCTGTCCCAGAGGGATTTCTAAATTTTCATTCCAGTGTTTCTGACTTTCAGCTTTGACCACTGGCTAAGTAAATATGCAATTAAGTTAAAGAGATTTTTTTTTAAATGAGGATTCTTTTATTTCTGTGCAGAAAGAATTAGGCAGAAAGAATTCTTTAGGGCATCTTCATATCAGGGTGGTGTGGCTTGGTTGTTGATGCTGCAATGAAAATCTATCACATTAGGGCATACTCGCCGCCTGCCTGCATGATTCCCAGTAGTTTTGTGACGAGCTATCTTGCAGAGTGATGTAGGATTTTAATACAATAATCTGTACATTAGCAGGAGTATGTCATTCCAGGGCTAAGCCATGCTGGTCAGAAGAGAAACCACAAATCTCAGGGCATTAAAATTCAGAACACCTCAAAATTATGTGTAGGTACTGTATTGAATTATCTCAGATAGCTAGTGTACTTTTATGAAGAGGGTTTATTTCCTTTTCAGCATTGAGTTTAAATCCAGGTGTAACTGACTGCATGCCTTGAAAAATATGCAGTGACACTGTAAAAAACTTAGGAAATGAAACGAAATGCCCAGCTGAGTGTTTTGTGATTGCTGGGGAGACTCAGTGTTGTTTAGGCTGGAGGTCAAGAATGTAATACCCATGTTCTCTTAAGCACTGACTTTCAAAGGGTTTTGGAGGAGGACAGTATAGATGTAGAGCTAGGTTTCATTTGAATTTGAATTTCTTCAAGATTAGATATATTAGAATGTTGATGACTACTGAGTGCTGGATGAGTAGTGATTCAGGCTGTTTCACCATGGTTCTTATTTCCTGTTGACGTAGACTTAAGTCTTGAAGAATTTTGGCATTCACCAATAGCTCATGATTCACACAGCTATACATTTCAGCAGTGACTTTCTTCTCGCCAGCTTCTGGCACAATGGTCAGAAATTCCTGCTCTGCAGGAATTTTGGTTTGAGATTGGCAATAATACCTTCTTTTAAGCCAGAAGGTTACCATCTTGCATTTTATGTTGAAAGCTGCCACTTACTTAGAGCGGAGAAGGGAAAGCATTTATTGGTTCTCTAAGTGGGAGCAGTGTCAGCAGGATGCAAAGGTCTTTAAGACAAATTATATTTTCACTTAAGGCAAAATACATCTTCAGTAGTGAAGACCTTTTATTTGCTTCATGTAATTGTATTCACTATTGTATTTTGTCAGGAGAGTAATAAATGCTTCAATCCCTCTGATCTCTTCTCTAGCTAAACATCTAGGCAGGAATAATATGGAGGTGGGGAAAAAGAACTGATCACCTGGGAAATATGATCATTTTTTTTTCAGTGGGGAAATTGTGACAGCTATATGGAAGGTGATAAAAGTGTTCTTTTTAGCCCATTGTGTATGAAAGTCAAGTATGTGTCCTCAGAATAAGGCAGCTATTCTGGGCTCCCACCCCACAGAAAACTGACACTTTTCTCCCTGAGTTTTATCTATTCTTTTGTGATTGAAAATTCCCTGAATCAGACCGGTGAGACTTTGTGTGTGTGCATGTGAGTGCATTCATAGCAGGAGAGGAGAAAGCTAATCCCAACTGAATTTCAGTCACCTTTGCCTTCCGGGACGTATAGTACTTCCCTTGAAGTTTGCATGGAGTCTTCAATCAGTGCAAAATAGAACTACCGGCCTCTTTGATAGTTTTGAGCTTCTGCTCCATTATTGTGCAGACTTTTGGGTTATTTCCAAGTTCAGTTCAAACATTCCGGTTTTGATCTAGAGGCCCTGGTGTTATTTTGATCTTTTAGTGTGCTATAACTTTGTTTCCTTGTGTTCTTAGCAATGAAGTCGGTTGGGAGCTTAATGGTTATTTTGGGTTGACGGTTGCAGTAAGTAGAGCAGAGACTTTTTAGAAGTTAGCATCTCAGAGCTTGCAGGTTTTTTTTGTTTTGCTTTGTTTTGTTTTGCTTTGTTTATTTTTCCTGGGTGGTCGTGCAGATCTGGAGCTTTACTTCAGGAAATTCTATATTATCTTTCCAGCTTAAAACAAAGTGCTCTCATTATGTCCATTTACGTACATGGTTGCTAAAAGATGTTGGCACACAGATTTCTGTTTTATGGAGGAGGAAGAAGATTGGATTTGATGAGCTTTGTGTGGCCTCTCAGAAGAGCAAATCTTTTAACTTGCGAACAGCAGGAAGCATAGAAATCACAGCATTCGGGGCATTGCAGTCAGTTCCTATTTTAATGACAAGAAATTTACAGACAAATTCAGATTTTTGCATAAAAGATGTTATGAGAGGGACAATAAATGTACTTCTTTTTGCTCCAGAAGGTATTTTGAAATTAATTGTATCTTTATTGTTTTACTTTTTTTTTTTTTGCTATATTTGCGTGGGAGTTTGTCTAAGAGACCACTGAGGATGTGGGTGCTAGTAGTGTTAACTCAGACTTGTATTTTTCTAAGGTAAATTGAAAATGCTGGTGTTTATTCTGTTTGTATAATCAGAACAAATCTGGTTGTTGTTGTTGTTGTTTTTTAAAGAAGCAGGTTCTGACTCCTAGATAGAAGTCATGTTTCACCTTTGTGGTGCAAAGGCTTTGCTTCTTTCTCTGTGGGAAAAGAAGTTTTCCTATTTGTTCCCTGTCACCAATTTCAATTTATGGAGTGGCCATTATTTTCAAAAAGGTTGTGTTTGGTGGACTTATATACACCTAACAGAGATACCTAGTTTTTAAATTAGTTCCCAGCTAAGAGATATAATACAGTTGCAAAATAATAAAGTCATGTAATATTAGTAAAGATGAACAATATGAACAACATCCTTTATGAGATTCCATTAATCAGAGCTCTCTAAAATCTTTTCTAGTTTCTGTACGAATTTGATTATTTTCACATGAATCCTTAGTACCCCTTTCAATGCTTAAATTCATATCAGATGAACAGATAGCTATGGGAGTTAAAAACAAAAATTAAATTCATACTTCTTTCCTTTCTGAGTTGCACTATATGCACATAGGAACACAGCACCTGCACTTGGCAATTGCTCTGATTTTGCTCTCCATTTCTGCATTTGCTTTTTCTGTTAATCCCTTGCCCCTTGGAGCTCCAAAATGCTTGCATCAATCTCATGCCTAGGCAGGAGTTTCAAGGGGATGATGCTACTAGTGCTGTGCTAGAAGTGCAGTAAGGATGTGCTTGAACTCCCATAGGAATTCCATTGGAGATTCTCATTATCTTATATAGACTTCGGTTCAGTTTGCACTATATTTTAGCCTTAGCGACTATCAGGTACAGAGGCAGTTGCTTCAGTTTATTGTGTGCTGAATCAAAAAACAGTGGCATTTAGGTATTTGCTATTCAGAAGTAAATAAATAAATAAATAGTCATTTCATATTTTTTATAACATGAAATAATGAGATTTAAGAAAAACAAGAATCAAGATTCTTATTCCAAGTCAACTGAGATCATGAAAATTTTATGGTTTTATCCTGAAGGATCAGTCTTGAAATCACAGTTTCTCTTTGTGTATGTCACTATATATTAAGCAGTAATTCCATTTTCATAGGCAGCTTCCCTCAGACATGCTCACAGATAATTTTTCCAGCAATTAAGCATTTTGTATATATGTTATATTAAATACTTTTTTGTCTGGCTCAAGATGCAGTTTTAAGGCCTATGAAGAGGGCACTGTTACATTTTCTTTACAAAAGTCGTAGCCAAAGAGAGACCACAGGGAGAAATATCTCTTTATAAAGACTCTTAAATGAGTGCATATATATGAATAAGTCATAAAATCTGAAAATTATTATCTAGTAGTCAAATGCATTTCTGTGAATGGTAAAGTTGTAGTAACCAAATCCCCTCATGAAATCTTGTAAAGAAGTGCCCCCTGCCGGCTTCCTATTTCTTTAGCTGCCAAGAGCTGCGTGGGAGCGATCGGACGAGATAAAGGCAAAGGCTTTGCATGAAATAAAGGGCTGCGAGGATGATGAGTTTGTTTTTGGAGAATTGACCGAAGCCTGAGAAATGAACCGAAGTGTGAGACTGCCCCAAGTTTATGCATAAGAACATCACGTTCCTAAAACTTGTTTCAGAGCTCTTTAAAATAATTGGGAGTTTTTCCAGCAGCATCAGTATACTTTGGATCAGGCCCACAAATTCTTGAGACTTCCATGAAGTTAAGTCTAGATTTAAGTCCAGAAATCTTATTTCTCTTAAATCACCCAAGAATATTTAATTTTATATCTTAAGTTATATGCCATATATAGGCAGAAAATGTTTTAAGAAGCTAAAGGTTGAATGACAGAAATAGTCTTGCTTTATACTATAAATATTAGATTAGCAAAAAATGCAATAAACTATTCTTTATCTATTTGATCAGATTTTATAAGATGACTTCTAGTTCTGCTTTTTTTTGGTCATTGGTAAGTATTGTACTTCTGGGAAGACCACCAATAAACCTACCAGTTCCATTTTCATTTTTCTGTTCTTCTGTCTAGTCACGTTCCAGTCGCACTGTTGAATCTGCAGAATTTGGTAACAAAGATGGGTACAGCCATTCTCATTAATAGTCCAGCTTAACTTATTTGTGCATTGCTTGTTTTAAATAGAATATATTTCTAATATTTTTTTCATTTCTTTCAAAATGCAGGTGGAGAACAGACCAAAGTATTATGGAAGAGAGTATGTATTTTTCTCTTTTAAATATTTGTTGTCTCTGAAAATTGCTGTGGTAGATATTTTTGAAAAAAGTCGCAGTGGAGTTCTGACAAAATACTTGATTTACATTGCACCTCCCTCACTAGGGAGGCAGATATAGGCAATGTCTACTATGTGAGCCATTACGATCATTATTGCTGCTTACAGTCGACACACCGTACCACCATATCTGTGCTGCTTCTCTTCTTAGGTCAATTCGGAGCAAAATTGCTGTCTTGAGTATTTCTTCCTTTTGCTTTGGTTATCATTTTAACCTGCCTATGAGGCTACAGTGGGTTAGGGAAGACCTCCCTCTGTTGCAGCCTTTTGGTTTGTGTTCTTATATGGTCTCTACCATGGTACTGGATGTCCATTACCACATATCTAGGTGCTCTACACCCTGGTGAGGTTGCAGGGTCTGAAACACCTCAAGAACTGGTGCATTTTTTGTTGCAAGGAAACTAACAGACCGCTAGAGCACAGTTCCTAGGAATATTTTCTTGTCTGTAGCTGGGCTCTTCATCTCCATGGTAGGGCCAGATATATCAGCAGTGTTTAATGATCTTTTTCTACTATCAAAAACCTCAAGAGCTTCTGTAGCTTGCCCCTAATTACTGTAGTTTCATTTTTAAATATTATCTTTGCCGATGGGGAATTCAGATGTAGCCAGGAGAACTGAGGACAGCACCGAGATAACTAACCCAGCATGCTTTATAGGGCAGGACTTCAAAACCCATCACCCCAGACCTTTTTGCAGTAATCTGGCTGGTTACTGACATCATGTAGGGTAGCAGAATGGCAGGGAACATAAAAGGTCACCTAGATGAACCCATCAAGGTAAGATTGGATTAGTTATTACCATTCAGAAAGCAGATTTCAGATCCACTGGGGACTGTCCTTTAAAAGCAGGTGGCTCAGTAGTGCTGGGAAAGAAAATCAGGAGTGAAAATGAAGTGACACAAAGAAACATTGACTGTTTTGTGCACTGTTTCGGTAAAGCTTTTTCATCTACTGCTGTCAAGGTCAGGATTGGGAGTTCGGAGCCTCATCATAGACAAGTGTTTCTGTGACCTTAGGTAAATGTACCTAGAACATCTGTGACCAAGCGAGGCTTGCCCAGTAGTGATCTTCCCACATTGACTTTATTCAAAACGATGAAAATTGGTTCATACTTTCTCCCTGCATTGGTGAGATGCAGTCATTTTCTGACACATCCAAATTAAAAAATCTCAAAGATGACATAACTTAAGCATGTCTTTACCAGTAAATTCATGGCAATTCATAAATCTAGTTAAAAATAATAAGCATCAGCTATTATTCACTCTGGAAGCTCATTGTGAAATAAGGCAAGCTTTAGATCAGATGTTAGAAAACAAGCTTTCCCAGTGATCCCAACTGGGATTACACTGATCCCAGTGATCAGTATAATGAACCACTAGGACAGGATACTTGGGACATCAGTGTCATCAGGGACATTCTTTAAGCAGAGGTGTTAAGTTGTGGGAAGATCCCCTAAACCCCATATTTCTGATGAGCATTAGTTGTGGAAAGACAAGAGAACTGAACAATTGCATTTATATCCAATATCCAACACGTTTCCCTTCTCTTTCACAACCAAGCCAGAGGCAGTGTTAGCAATGTGCCACTTCCTATGTATTGTCAGAAGTCAGAAAATGCTTACACCCAGTAGCTTTTAGTGCCTTTTTCTTTCAGACAGCAGCAAAAATAGAAACTTTCAAAAGCTCTGAGGAGACCCTTGGAGGCTTATCAACCAGCAGGCTGGGTAGGAGTTAAGATACCAAATGCTGTGAAGACTACATTTGTACTTACAGAAACCTCACATATTGATTATTGTAAAGGTAATAGTGTATCCCAGAGCCTCCTTCTTTCTTAAAATAACAATGGCAAAAGAATAACAGAAAATACTGCTTTTTTTTTTCAACAGTGAAAGAGCAACTTGACTCAACTAAAGGAAACTCTATTGTTCTCAAGGCTATTACGTAGCTTCTTCAACTTTTGTATATAGAACACAACTTTGATTTTTTTTCTTTGTATTTTTGTGTTAGTTTCTGCTACAAATTTAAAGAAGCCATGTTAATACAGAAAATTTCAGGCCCTGGCTGATACAGTTCACCCTGTAGAGCCCTATAGGTACTTGTTTGCACGCACATGGATAAAGGGCAATGGTTGCTGATGGGGGCAGCAATGGGAATTCCTCTTTAGCAGCTGGGCCAGCTTACACTGAGTGAAGCAGTGTATGAGACTGCCAGGTCATTTTTCTCCTGTATGCTGGACTTGCCCAGACCAGAAGATCATTCTGCCACTTCTATATGCTCAGAAACTGTTGACAGCTCCCTGACACTTCAGATCGTGGTCGTGTTCAGTGGCTACTGCAGGACGTTGGCACAGTTGCCTCCAGGCTGCCCCAGATTATTCTCTGCTCTTTCCTTTTCTCTTTCCATTGGGATCTGAAGTGGTTCACAAATATCACCTGGGTGCAGCATTTGGTGCTGTATCCTGTTGGATTTGTGCCTAACCTGCAGTCTTATATCGGAAGTTTTCAAATAGTTTCTGCAGCAGAGAGGGAGGTGTTTCTGGTTGTCTTATTGTGAAAATCACCGAAATATCTTCCCTTAGGTTTCATGGGATCATTTCTCGGGAGCAAGCAGATGAAATACTTGCCGGCGTGGAAGGCGCATACATTCTTCGAGAAAGCCAGCGGCAACCCGGCTGCTACACCCTTGCTCTCAGGTAAATGCTGTTTTACTGGATGCTTGCAGCTCAGCTATAAGTGTGTTTAACGGAGGAGGCTGTATCAGTCCTTTCCAAGTCAAGTCTGTATGCACTGTTGGTTAATACACTTCACGGTGTCAGTGTGATTTTAGAGCCTCTTGTCTGCAGTTTGACAAGCACTGCAGTCCTTCAGTCAGCCCTTGGCACTTGGCTAAGAAAGTGCCTTTTCAGGAGCAGACTGTGTCTGCTTGCCATTTTTTTTTAATTCAGACAAGACTGTTGCAGCGAGTTAAACATGGACCTTATCCTTGAAAGCTAAGGAAGACACTAAAATGAATTCACAGAACCCAAGAGAAATATGGATGCTGCTAAGAACAAGAGAACAGCAAAAAATGGTGATAGGGTCCTACTGTCCTTTTAATTGGTTCTTCTAGGACACAGAGAGATTTTTCTCTGTGCTCAGCGAGGTGTTTTACACCAACATCAGTAGGAGATATTTAAAGAATCCCGCTCTGGAAAACCAAGGAGTGCAGTGGCTGGCCACCTGTCAAGGAGGCATCGCAGGCCTCGTTTTTCTTCCTCTCGCTGGAATGCAGCCATTCTGTAGAAATACAGTGTGGATCAATGAAATAAAGCTGTGCCAAGAAGTAAGAGGCTGCTATTCAGCTCGACTCAAAATTCAGACCGAGCTACAGTAGCAGTGCTCCTCACAGGTGGCTTCTCTTGAAAATACATTCCCTTCTGGCTTAGCTGTGCCATTCAAAGCTGCCCCCATGGCAACCTTAAAGCTGTTGTGGGCTAGTGGGAGGAAACCCAGATGCTCTCTTGGGTTTTGACAAAATAAACCCAGTGACAATACTTTACTATGTTTATAACGTTATTCCTTCTGGGGGACATAGACACAAAATAAAAGTGTTCATTTTTACCCTCTTGCTGGTAAGGCTGTAAAAAAAAATCTTCAAGGAGTTCTCCCAAGGAGCTGTGATACTGCACTGAAATCATCCTCAGCATTCTTGTTGCTGTGCAGATGGTAGAGCTGGAAAAGCTAGTGATTCATGCCAATTAAAAAGTGTTGTAAATTAAAAGCAACTTTTGTCAGCTGAAAAAGAACAAGCATATTTTTGGTAGGATTTTGGCCAGCTATTTGAAAATAAAGAATAAAAAGAACTACCAAAGGACAGGGATTATGGCAAACTGCCTGTTGTTTTGACACAACAGTGTGATTTCTAAATTCATCTGGATAATTATTTGTAGACTCAAAAAGTGAATTTAAGTATAAGTTGAGAATGTATGTGAAATAATGCGCAGGGAAAAATCAGTTAACAGCTTGGTTTTGAATGTACAACATAGTATGCAGAAACACGTACATTTGATGTTTTATACGGGATCACTTAACCTAGTGATTTAATCAAGAATAGTATTTCACCTCTGTGTTATGAACAGAAGGTGCTACTACAGCCTTCTTTTTACTACAGCTTTTAAAAACACGGATGATACTTGCCGTTAATAGCCATGTAAGGCCAGAGTTATCCCACTAAACTTTAGGCATTTAATTCCCCACCCGGCCATTCCAAATTAGGATCTTAATATCTCTGGCTTCCTTCCAGAGGATGATTCAGACTCTTAGGATTTGAATTACTTGCTGGAGATGCCCATGTCTTTCCGTTGCCTGTAAAAATGCCCATGGGGGTTGAGCTTCTAGTTTCAGCACCTTAGAAATGTTCCAAGATGAAGCAGCCCTTAACAGAATTTTACATCCCAATGCAAGGTCTTGCAAGTGAAAACATATTTGTGTGCTATGGTGCTCCCTATAGGATTCAGAGCAAAATCATGTCCTTCTGATTTATGTGTTTTTTTAAAGACAACTGGCTCAATGCTGCTATAGACCAGTCCATGTGCTGCAGTGAGGTTTGGTCTTGAATTTGAGCTGCATCCGCAGAGATCCAGTTGCAGCCGTGTGTATATTCCATATGTAACCCAGATATATAACGTGGCTTATAGTCAGCAAAATTGCCTCCTGATTATTTTGCCAGTATGAATTGTGGCTCTCACTCTTCCCTCTGTCTTTTTTCCTCTCCCTCTCTCTTTTCTTTTCTTTCTTTTTTTTTTTTTCTGGTATATGCAGATTTGGTAATCAGACCCTGAACTACAGGTTGTTCTATGATGGAAAGCACTTTGTTGGGGAGAAAAGATTCGAGTCAATCCATGATCTGGTAACGGATGGTTTGATAACATTGTACATAGAAACAAAGGCTTCTGAATATATATCGAAAATGACAACAAACCCCATCTACGAGCACATTGGATATGCCACTCTGCTGAGAGAAAAAGTGTCCCGGAGGCTGAGCAGAACGAAAAATGAATCAAGAAAAGCAAGTGTAACAAGTGAAGAAAACACCCCTGTGGAAAAGGTGAGCATTCAGTTCAAAATTTTGAGACTCAATACTAGTCTTTCTGTCAATTCCAGAGGTGAATGTATTTTTTCTAAAGACGATTTTTTCTATTTTTCTACACCTTATTAAGTGTGACTAAGCCACTGAAATGTTTATATCAAGTTAATGTGGTTTTGGCTCCAAGCTAATATTTAACTGGAGCTTATGATTAAAGCTTCCTAATCAGTACTATGCAAATGTTTTCACTGTATAAATATATATATACAGGTTAGCATAGGAACTGCACCTTGTAATGGTCACAAAACATGTTTCTTTATCCACGTATGCTCAAGCATACTCGTCAGTGGCCTCTGATAATGAATGTGGTTCCCATTGACCATTCACCAGAGCTCAAGTTTGTTACCTTTCCGTTTGCAGTGCAAAGCTCCTCTTTCCTGCCAAGTCTCTGGTGGAGGGGTCTGAAATTGGGGTATTGGGTGTTTGCTTCTTTTTCTTCTCACTCTTCTGATTTAAAGTGGGCTCTTGGTCTCTTTCTCTCATATTCCGTATCCCAAAGCATTGTATGGTCCAAGACATAATAATGAATGGAGAATCCCTTGCAGTTAGTAAACAACTGAAATGTAAAATTAGAAATATGAAAAATGGTCTTGTGAGTAATAACGTGTGGATATTTTCACAGTAAGAACTGTCAAACAAAGATTTCTTTCTGAGGCAGGTGTTCGTGCTGAATTGACTTATTAGTGTTTGTGAGGGTACTTCTGCAATATGACCAAGGTGGTTTTAAAATACAATGCCCTGGCTAGTTTTACTGAGTTATTTTTCATAGCCAGTTGCGATTTCTTTTGTGCTTGGGCTTAGCCATCATTTCTCAGGCTGGACAGTTTCGAGTACATACTGCAAAAATTACTTTTAAACCAATAGGTGCACAAGCTGCTACTGAAAGGTGCTCCTGCCCTCTCTCCTTGACTGGAAAATGTCACGTTTGGATCTAATGTCACCACTGTCAATAGCAGCGGAAAGATGTAGTGATTGGACTAAGTCTTTGCATTGCAGCTGAAAGATGATTCATGGTGCAAAAGCTACTGCCTTAAGCCTTTATCCTCGATGAGGAGCATTTTTGCTCATGGAGAATTTTGCACACGCCATCAGTAACAGGCTGCACGACTGGGGCTGCGTCGCTGCACTGCCATGTAAAAATAGCCAGCTTCAACTAAGCCATTACAGTGCTGGCAACTGTCCCTGCTGTTCCCCACGCTGAGGGGAAGCAGCAGAAGGAGCAGTAGCAGCTGTTTCTAACATACTTTTCTTGCCAGAAGGAGCAGAAGCAATCGCAGCTACACGAGGAGTGGGGCTAAGTATTAGCAAGGTGATCTGTTCCCAGGCTAAAGACCTGCTGCATCACCTGAAGCCTCCACATAGGTAATTAAGACTCGCAATGGGTTTCCCTCCCAGTACCAGTTTTCCATCATTTCCATCAATCCACAATGTGAGAAAAAGGCTGCTTCAGCTGAATTATGAGCAGCTGAAAGAAGACAGAAGTCTGTACAGTGCCTGTCTGGCTGACTGTGCTTCCTGGAAAGACTCCCTGGGGATTCATACAGCAGAGACACGGGGATCAGCATTCCCTTTTCTTCTTCACAGTAACCTCAGTATGGATTGGGCTATGAAAGAAATCAATAAAATACCAAGTATTTGTCTGTAATAGTGGATAGAGACAGAGGAGGGTAAAGGGAATTTAATGTTTGCTTTAGTGCAACCCCATAAATAAAAATGGGAAAATGGCAGAACAGTGGTAGATGCGTAGATGCAACGGTATCAGATGTTTTGCTTGTGTTTGTCGTGTGTTGTAGTGAATTTTAGCTTTGCCAACAAATCAAAAGCTTTCCTCTCAGCAGCTGCTAAGACAGTTAGAAATAATAGATGGATATTTAGTATGAAGTATTTCTGCATAGAAAATTGCTTGGTGCATGAGTGACGAAATAACCAAAAGGAGTGGATTTTCTTTGGCCATTTACAGAGAATAAGTAGAATGTAAGTTTTTGGTAATTGAGCTGGTTTATCTGAATGTATGCCTGGAGTATTTTGACTGTTTCAGAAATGATAGGGAGGAAAAAAAGCCTTGCGCACAGGACAGAAACTTTCATTTTTCTCAAAAGGAGAATTTTGTAGTGTAACGTTAAGCATCACTACTTGTATTACAGTTTAGGCTCTTCAGAAGGGAAATTCTGTTTCATATTGAAATCAATTGCAGAGTGTGAAGCTACAGCTGAAGGCGTTCATCCCCATCATAGATTTGTTACACCATCCGGGGAATCTGCTCCTTCTGTCATGTCCCATGTTGACAGCAGAAATTATTAAATGTCTCAGTCATTTCAGAGATGCTTTCCCCCTTTGGGTAGGTCGATGGAAGGTTGCCACCACGGCACTAGCTGGCAGGAGAACTACACATTTGAATAAAATGTCTTGGTACTGCCTGGGGTACCTGTCTATTCCCATAATTATAGTTTCTTGGAGGTTGTAATTAGTGGAGTCATGCTCATTTCAGAAGGGGGATGTGATACGTGGGCCAGATTAAACTGTTGTTGTTCGTGCCTTTCTACCCATCTTTTTTTTTTTTTTTTTTTTAACAGGCCTTGATTTTTTTTTCTTGGTGATTCTTAATAATCCCTATATTTCTTCCAGAAGTATTTCTGTCTAACTTTAAAGAGGTGCTAGATTTACAGACACATTTACTAACTATCCATTTGTCTGGATAGTTTAGAAGGCCTAAAAGGAGACTCACTGACTTTTAAGAATGAAGCATTTTGGAAGAGCGATATTCTGCATATATTTCCTTAGCAGGATAAGCAGTTGTCATTTTAATGTGATCCAACTTACTAAAGGATTTGGGGTCTTGTGCAAAGAGCACAGGAACATTATATACAGTCTAGGGTTGTGATTTAGTCTTGAGCAAATTGCAATTGCATGTTTTGTGTTTATTCTGTTTGGGGAATGCTGGACTGGGAGCAAATAATCATAGACTAGAAGATATAGGGCAGATAAGTTCCTGAAACTGTGAGTGTAGGAGGAGGCCTGTGTAACTTGCTGTGAGCAATTAATCCTCACGTGGAGGAGAGAAAAAAATTGCAGCAGTCACTCGGTAAAATATGTGATTCTGAAACGTCTATCGCAGTCACATATCATGTCATCACGTGGCTGCTGCCATCAGTGATCTCCACAGCTCAGGCAAAGAGAATAAATTCTTCCTCTCTAATCCCGCACTGGCAAGTGTAATTCAGGGAAATATATTCCAGAGATCAAAATGATGGAGGTGAATGTGAGCTGGAGTCTGGGAGCAGGCAGAGGCTACTGGTGCTGTGGGAGGAGGCGGCCCCCGTTCCCTGCTCCTGCAAGTGCCTCCACTGCGCTGCTGTGGCCTGGGCTTGGGGCTGCCGTGGCCACCGCGGGCCAGACGCGGTGCCCTGGTCCCACGCAGGAGCAATTCCTCTGTTAAATTGCCTTGCAGCTACTCTGGTGCTTATGTCAGCCCCGGAGATGACGGGAGAGGGGGGATTAAATGAAATCTTTGGCAGCAGTTGAGCTTCACACATTCGTGAAAACAGTGATCTTACCCTGTCTGACAGGGGACGGGCTGTTCGTAAACACAGTCAGAAATAAGAAAAGTTTTGTTGGTGCCAGGTCTCCACTTCCTGCGATTCTGGCAAAACTCCCATCAACTTCTCTCCAAGTAGGACCTTGCTCTGGCAGTGCTGGTTGTGCAGGAGCCAGAGGTGCTTGGAGCTACTCTGGGAGCCTCGTTCTGCCTGATGGGTCTAAGTACGTGCCAGGAGCAGCAAGAGGCCCTTAACGATGATTATCTTTGGGGAAAAGTATAGCATTTTGACCTGAAACAAGACAGAGCTGTGCAGGGGGACTTCACTTAACAGCAGGACAGCGGCAGGCACCGAATATTGCTGCTTGACACAGTAACCCCTCCATCCATTTTTCTGGAGCTCATTACTGTGCATTTATGTGCAAATGACAGAGGCCGTAGTTAATATTGCAGCTAGAAGAGAAAAGCTGAAGTGATAAGCATATTACGGAGGCTGGCGGGTTGCAGATTTCCTCAGCAGAAAATCCCGCACAAATAATAGGCAGATAAGAAAGCCATTCCTATTAAGGAAAAGGTGACAGAAAAGGAAGAATAACTTTGCTAGAAGTAATAGTGGGCATTAGTGGCCTCATTAACCATGCTGCTCACACAGTTTCCCACAGCATAAAATGCTGGACTTCCAGGAAGGGTTGTTTTCCGACGCCCCGTAATTGGAGATGTAATCTGGTTATGGAATTAAATTTTATTAGGAGCACTACACTGTGCAGGAGACAGCCAATTTTAAGAGATCCTCTGGTTTATTTTATTTTTTTTGTATTTATATTTCTACTTTTCTATTCACACTGCATCCGTTTGTGAAGACCTTTCAACCTCATCCTGTCGCTCCTTCATTTCCCCAAGGCTTTTCCCTGAGTTTTCTAAAGGTGCTGCTGTTAGCCAACAGGAGAGAAATCTTTTGAGTCTTCCTGCAGCTCCCGTAAACTTCTGCTGATTCTGTTAGAGCTTCCTGGCTAGGATTCAGAGTCTCTCCAGGGACGTCTATGCAGATGTTGTGCCTTCCCTTCCCGTGCTGCGCTGCCTAAGAGCAGAGTGAGCACGAATGTCTGTTCACGCAGACTCAGGGGTAGGACCACACTGGTTTTCAGACCCAATGTGGTTTATCTCTCCTTGAGCTCTCGGCCTCGGGATGCAGCCAGAACAGACTGAGGCACCTTCTTTCAGTAAGGACAACAGTCTATGTTCTGTATGAAATTTACCCAAATTCACAAAGGGCTTGTGTGTTTCTACTGATTTTGCATGGAAGAAGCTCGGATGTGACAACATAAATCCTGTACGAGAAAATAGTCTTTGCACTTTTTAGCAGTATTTGCGGTGATAAAATGTGTGTGACATTTTTGCTGGTAGAACGAACAAACAGAAACACCAAAATGACCTTGGGAGCAATTAATTCCTTTCATCAGCCACTCCTGTTGCCCCAGAACATCAGTATTCTAAACACAGGCAATCACATGGTTGTACATGATACTGCACATATATATACCTATTGCAGCATGTCCTGACATGAATATTTAAGGATATACCCCATTGTCTTCTTTAAACAACTGCATTTAATATTGATTTAGTACAGAACATCCTTTTGTATCATTCTGCAGGGAGGAGGAGTGGATATGAATATAGCAGATCTAGGGTGGTATTTTAGTAAGCAGTTCTACATTTTGAGTGACAAATACCGTCTTCCTGCAAATTCAACTGGATGATCGTTTTATTTTGCCTCTTAATGTCAGCATTCTTTTGCCCATACCAGTTGTATCTTTTCAGCTTCTTTTTTGTTTCATAAATATAGACTGGGAAATATATAAGAAATAAAAAGAAAAAGATGGCAGAGAAATAGCATGGAAATTATCTTTTCTGATTTCTTCCCTCTGGCAATCTAAAAAAAATAAAAAAACATTTTCTGTAGTTGGCTATACCAATCCTAACCAGACTTAGTCCCAGTGTTTTCCTGATTAGGCAAGGATTTCTGAGAAAAATAATTTGGTTCCTTTTAACAGTAATGGAAATGGAGGGAATCAAGAGAAAGAGAGGTTCCATTAAGAAGTATTTGTTTACATTGCTTCCCTGGCTGTTAACATCTCTTATAGGTTGCTGGTTTATGTTATGCTATTACCATCAGCCCAGGATTCATGACTTGTGCGTTAAGCTGCATCAGTGATCTGATTATGCCTGAGGAGAGCTTGTAAGCTGAGGGAACAATAATTTACACGGCTGATATAGGATGACAGATACGGTCTGATCCAAATGCTACTGAAATTGATGGATGATTGGATTTTGGATCAAATCATGACTATGCTAAGCATATATAGCAAAAGTGACTATGAAATTTTGTTTTAATAGAAGTATCTTTCGATCCAAGCTTTCAGAAAAATAGCCACGCAGAAAATGTGTGAGTTTTTCAAAATTAAATACCACAATTGTAAACTGAAATTTGCTCAAATGAGACAGCCAGATCAGTAGTAAAAGTACTTAAATATACCAAAAGTATTTATGGTAATTCTAAAAAAAAAATTCTACTTGGCTTTGTGTATTTCTTCAAGTACAGTGATATATCTGCATTCAGGCTGTTGAATACATATATTGATCTTTTCCTCTTGGCTATTTCTCTATTTATGAACACATTCATAATTTTCATAAAGCTAAATGTTTATTGTGTAGAAAACATGTCGAGATTGATATATTAAAAATACTAGGTTTATATAAGGGTTTTTTTGACTCTTTAAATAGTTTCATGGTATTATATTAGCATAAACAAACTTCCATAGGGATTGGTATGAAGCCTTTAGCTTAAATATTTCATTTGTCTAGTCACTGGAAGCAAAAATCCATTTTGTAAGTAAAAATCGATACTTGATTATCTCACATGGATAATGAACTCTGAAGGTACATCCTAGTTCTATTTCTCCATTGTTTTCTCTGCCTGTAATGAAAACATCTTAGCGATGTGGCTAAGGAACATAATTATTTGGTTTCTCCCTGTATAGTCTGGAAGAAGGCATATTCCCCCTGAAATGCTGAACTGTCATCTCACCAGTTAGGAGTTACGTGTATCTACCAGACTAATTTTCAAGGCTTCCACTACATACTTATTGCTAGGCAAGATGCGTTTAAAATTTTTGCTCTCCTAAATCCTGCGCACTCTGCTGACCTTCTGCTGAGGAACATCTTGCTGGTTGTTTGGCTTTCCGTGTCCCGACATGCCGACTGGCACTTGTACCATCTCATTCAGATGTTATGATTTATGAGTATAAAACATGTGTGTCCCGGCCGTGATAACCACAGAGACTGTTCTTTGATAGCCCAGGTGAAGTAGGTGTCCCCACTGAGACATGCACAGCAGGGAGAAGTCACTACAGAGACCAAGCAAAAACCCTCTTTGACCTGGGCCCTTGCCATGGAGAGCCAGCTTAGCCCTCCGCAGCCTCATCCTGGAGCTGGGAGTATGGTCTTCCTGGTCACCCCACAGTGAATTAGCTAGTCCTACTGGCTTGGTCTCGGAGGTAGGGCTACCAAAGGAGGTGCCACACAGTAGGAAGTAGCAGCCTGGCAGTCTTGGGCAGAAAGAGGAGTAGTAAACCCAGTGCACTACCTGCTGTTCAGGTTTTCTCCGCTGAGGCTTGGCTTCAAAGGTCAGGAACCTATGCTTTATGTAACCTTGATATTTGGAAAAGAGGATGTTGTGGTGTGAAAAGCATGAAGAATAACAATGGGTTCTTTTTTTATAAAATATTCTCATCCCTAAAGATTAGTAGAACTGTGTACAGCAGTCAGCGCTGGTTTATAAAGAATAAGTACTGCCAGTTAGACTTGTTTGCCTTTATAATAGGCTCACAAAAGTGCAGAAAGAAAAGAACGCAGCAGATGCAGAATAGCTGTAGTTTTAGCAATGTCTCCTGAAATCACAGTAGCACAGAATGCATTAGGTTGGAAGGGACCTCTAGAGGTCATCTAGTCCAACCCCCCTGCACACGCCGGGTCACTTAGAGCATGTGGACTCTTAAGTGGACAGGACTGCATCCAGGCAGTCATAGAAATCATAGTCTTGACATCAATTCAAATTGGTTTGTGCGTGAATTTGGTCATGTGGGCTGAAAATAGGTAGAATAAAAGCAAATAAGGTATAAGGGTAGGCAGCAACTCAATAACCTAGGGCGAGGTAGCTGATAAAGTACTGCAGGGATTTTTATTGATCTGAAAAAAGTGTAAATGAGACATTACCAAAAACTCAGGGTGGTTTGTGCTATCATGTCGCTGTGGTGTAGAAATTTAAGTATCTGTGATGGAAACTTCAAGAGAATCTTGATTGCAAGATTTAAGAAGAAAATATGTCATGTTACATGCATGACAATGAGGGGCAAGCCACATATATGCATAGATTCTCTCTCTAGTCAAGAGTGACAGGATTGTTTGCATTTAAGCCAGGCATGCAGATGTCTTGTGACTACTGAGTGGGATCTAAAAAGAAGGAAGGAGGCCACTCGCATAGTCTCAAAATGATCCACGTCTCAATGGAACCTCAAGCAAAATAATAGCTGTTACACTTCAAAAGTAGCTTTACCTGATTTCCTCCAGCAGTGTAAACGATACCTATTGTCGAGGTAAGTCCTGGCCCCCTTTTGGGAAGCTGGGAATAGTGATTCTGCTTCTCGAAGTGACTGTGCCCAGCATCTGAAGGCGGATGGACATGGAAAGCACCTCTTCTCTCTGTACCCTTGTGATGGGCTGGGTGCCATTTCCCTGGTAGTTCATGTCAGCTTTTGGGGGTCCTCACAAGGAGTGAAGCCCCACTGCTACAGGGCAAGTTCTGCTAGTGCCCTCTGAATTGCTTACAGCTGGGATCTCCTCCAAAGTGAAACCATGGTAGGAATTTAGCTTGGCTCTTTGTCCAAGTCACTCAGGAGCCAAGCCAAGTCTCAGAAGAAGATGATCTATGGACCCCCTCTTGTAAAAATGCTTTATGGTGTTTTTGTTCTGGTAGAGAGGGAGGAGAAGCTTCTCCAGAGAACTCCGGTGGACTCTTAGTCACGGGCATCACATCACCTTCTCAGGGAATAGATTTGGAAGAATCAGTTGAGATGATTTATGAATGAAATTGCCCCAATTAAACACTAGGTGGCACATTTACTTAAGAGTTTCCAGGAACTGTATGTACTGTATATGTCCGTCACATCTGACACCAGTATGTGCTGGTGTGACTGGAGGAAAACCTGAAATTGGTTTCATAGGGACAAGACCACCTGATGATTTTTACCAACAGGAATTCTACGTGTTCCTAAAAATATAATCTTGACATAGTGCAATGGTCTATGCAGTAGTCTTGACATACTGCAGTAAGCACAAAGTCGCAACTACTTACTTGAACCTTAAGATTATTGCTTAGCTTCAAAGTTAGTTTTCTATTAATGCTTAGATTGTTAAATGCAGTGTGATAAGGAAAAGATGTGGTAAGTCTTGCAGAAGGGTCTGCTTTCCGAGGATTTGCATAAATAGTGGGAGATGTTAATACAAAATACATAGTATTGTTTATTGTAATACAATAATGCTTTTATATTAATTGTCTGAAAACCTGAATGTAGTAATATTTAATGTGCATAAAAGTTAATGAAATGAAGAAAAATGAAGAAAACTAACACTTCTCCCTGTGTGAATACAAATAAAGCTTTTGATTTTGGAGCTGGCATTTTAAGGTAATAGCGTTGCGTGCCTAGGACAAAATACTTGGAGGCAGAAAATACATTGTTATTCTGTCTGCTTCTGACACCTGTAAAGTCAGCCAGGGCTGCACTTTTCCATACACTGCATCTTCTCCATTCTCTGCATCTTCTCCATCTGCAGGAAAATAAATGCAGCTAGCTTGCAGAATTGGCTTTTCATACAGTTCATCCTTGAGAGACTTAGTGCCACGGCCATCAGCTGGGGCAGAGCATTTAGTCCCTGCCAAAACAACATCATACTTAATACGTCTGTTCTAAAAATTCTTAATTCTTGCTACTGGTATTTTTAGAAGAGATAAGAATACTTCTGCTTTATAGTCACCACAGATCCTGTGGTATAAAAATAAACTTCTGTAGTGGACAAGTCATACAGAATGCTTTTTGCACAAGGTTCTGGCTATTTTATGTGGGTTGATGCTGTAGGAGGTAGGCTGACCTGCATTCACCACCCATCAGGCTTCTGTGATGAATCCTGTAGTCTGACAGGCTGCTCTCTTGTAATTTGTGTATTGAGATCAGGTTTGACAGAACTCCTTACAATTATTCAGTACTTGCTCTTACAAGCAAAGCGGGCTGCTTAAAAAGGGAGATAAATATGTAAATTTGAATAGGGGTGTGTTCATTCTGCCAATGGAGAGGAGCGTGAGAAATAATAGATTTTACTATGAGAATAGGATTATAGGGCAAATCCTTTCTGGTAGCATGCAGGCGCCTGACACTGTCTGTAACCAGATAGGTTTGTCCTCTGCAAGCGGAAAGAAGTCCCATTCATCTTCCGTGCCTGTCCTCTCCTTGTCCACAAGAAGCAGACTCTAGTTATTGCATTATCTGATGCCCCGAAATGCAGTGGGGCAAAAGCTGAACATCTTCCAGCTTGCCTTAGGACATCAAAAATGTGTCCAGAGCATCTGTACTGTGGTACCAGGAGAATCTGGTCAGGCACATTTCACAGACATGAATTTATACCTATTTCTGTTTTCAGTTACATCTTTTCAAGCCCATATTCTGCAGGTTTTTTTATGTCTGATATTTTCTAGACCAGAGGTATGAAAGACGGTAGTTGAGCAATGAGGAACTCTGACAGCAAACTAACGACTGCTGCCCTTCGTGCAGTGACTAGATCCCTAGCCATTAGTGGGCTGCATTCACAAGGCTGCATTTTAAAATATAAGCTGTGTTTTAAAGTATAAGGAGACAGAGAGAGACTCGGGGAACTCCAGCTGTTTCAAATAAATTAGTTTTATTTATTTATATATTTTAGGAAGTAGAGGGGAAAAATCTTCCTTTGATTTCCCTTCCTTTGATTTGATTAATTCAATCAGTGCGGTTTCCTAAATCCATCTGGTCTATAATGCCTTGCCGAACATGTGAAGCCAAGTGAATTTGCAGACGGTTTAAGGCACTTCCAGGATGTCTGGAAATGGAATACACTGGCAGCAGAACTGAGAGACTGGAAAAAGAGAGTGTATGTTTAAGGGCACCGTTCACATCATTTGGTTACTCTTGGACCTCGAACTATAGGAATTAAGGGAGAAAAAGAAATCAGTTGTGGTTTATTTGTGGGCTGGCAGAGTGCAGAATGAATAAATTCAAGACATCATTTGGTGTAACTAGCTTCTTGTGAGACATTGCGTGCAATGCAGGATATGCATAACTTTCATATGCTTTTTGTAGAGAAGTTTTGGACAAGTGGTTTTGGAATAAGCTCACATTGCAGTGGCCTAAGTGAGCAGTAGGTAAGCTGTTCTGCCTAACTACAGCCAGTGAACTTCACAAGAAAACACAAATTCCCCTTGTTCTAGTCCTCACCAAGTGGTTTATGTTGTAAATTAACTCAAGCAGTTAGGATGGATGTTACACTTCTTCGCTGCCGTGGTTGAAATGAGAGCAAACTCAGAAAGCCACAAGCTGAGACATGTCAGGCTGAGACATCTAGTGCTCAGCAGAATTAGAGTAGTGGAATCTCTTAGGTAGAATATCCTAATGGGAATATATCAGTCTGTTTAGAGCAACTTGGTATCCAGAGCTTTTACAGCACGAGCAGAACATCTCTTTTAATTGCAGCAGCATTCAGGATCACACTTGGGAATGGAGTACTCTATCAGCTGGTGGCTGAGCTGGGATGGAGTGATAAATCCGGGTATGTTTGCTGCTTCAGAATGATCTTGTTAGATGCAAACAAAAGAATATACCAGTTTTGATTCTTCTGTGGATTGTGTTTGAAGTAGAGGACAGCAAATAAAGGGAGAGTGTCTGAAATTTGAATTTCCATTTTATTGCCTGTTTTCCTTTAAAAATATTAGTTCAGATTTTTGAATGCAGATATATACCGACATTAATAAGATAAAGAGAATAAAAATTTCAGCCATCAGCAGCCTTTTGTGATTTTATGTGGTACTGGCTTAGCAGATGTGGCAGTTTGCAGTGTGACAACACCACCTAGTTTTGTCATATTAGGTTTTGCTAAGAATAAGTAGTATTTTGAAAAGGAATATTTATATAGATGTATAAAAGAACCCAGAAAATATTTAAAATTCCAATAATCAAGAGAAAAAAATAAGATGCTTCAGTAGATGATAGCACTTCAACCCAACATAGCATATACAGAGCCAACTGAGAGAATAATATATTATTACAGACTTTGGACTGTGTTCTTTCTGTATAAATTTAGCAGCTGGATTTGTGCAAAAAAAAAACCCCAGAGTTTCAATATCCCCATCCTTCGACTCCTTTTAAAAACTCCAGTCCTGAATTCTCAGTTCTGTATCATCTTCAGAAATGAAACATAAAACAGAATTCAGTAATGCTATAAGAGAATATTTAGTGCTACAGGGAAGACATGTTTTTCAAGAGACTTCAAATATGAAAATTGCACTAATACTGGGAGGCGAACAGGGGCTCCCACGCAAAACAAGAATCAGAAAATAGACAACAGTTCTGTAATAACCCACATGGGACTGTCAAACTCTTTGCATTAGCTATGTATCATAGGTAACCCAGTTTATCTTTTTGTTATTGTTGTTGTTCTGTTCACAGTTGAGTGTATTTTAGGATGCTCTCCATGGCCTTTTGGGGTATAATTACATTTTTCACTTGATCTGTAATTTAGTAGCTGGAGCAACAAGACAAAAGGTTATTTGGAATTAGAAGTGACAAGCAGGAGGCTGAAGTGCTGACATTAGTCTGCCTCCTGACAGGTCTATAGCTCAGGAGTCGGCTGCGCGTGTGTCTGTGATATATTTAAAAAGCAAGAAACCTGGCGGAAAGGATCCTCAGCCCACACAGAGGTGCCAGCAGACAGCGCCGTAATGAGGTGTCGACTGTTTTATTTTAAGTGCGGTGCCTTTTCTTGGCTTGCTCCTGCCAAACCTGATGAAAACAGTTGTCACACACAGCATCAGGGATGCCCTGTGACTCCAGAGAGCCCCTTAGTGCTTCTTGCCCTCTCAAGGTTTCATTTTATTGTGGTGCATATTCGGGGGAACTTGAATCAGGATTGCTGTGCTGACCCTCTGCTGCACAAGTTTTATGGAGAGTGGTTGATCAGTGAAGGTTTTGGGTTATTTTTTTGCCCAGTCGACTGAAAACCTGAGCGTTACTGCCATGTACTTCCATGTTGTGCTAAACCCACTGGGTATTTTTCGCTCTCTGCCCTTAAATCCACCGCGGTGGATTTAAGGCTGCATCCTGAATTAGCTTTTGTATTTCAGGAGTGGCATCTGCTGGGTCGTTACCTCAGTCGCTCCTGCATGTGCAGTGCTTTGTACCTGTGGCTTTGCACATGGAAACATTCCTGCTTGGATTTGCAGAGAGCAAGGCTGGGAAGTGCGCGTGCGCAAAGGCGGGCAGGCCAGGAATCAGGACACCCGCGCCCATCTGCGCCTTCCTAGGATAACGTGGTTCTGAGGCACTCATGTTAATTAAGGGTGTTTTTACAGATGTTATCATGATGGTTTATTTGGAGTAGTAATACTAATGCATACTCTACTTTGTAGACCTAATCACCCTTAAAACACCTTTTTAATGGAGCAGATTTCTTGGTTTGTCTGTTTTAAGGAAGGACCAAGGCTGAGTTTAAGCACTACTAGAACAGTCACTGAAGATTAGGGTTGTACAGAGAGACGAGACTGGACCTAACTTGGCATTGCTGGTCAAGGCCGGGGAGATACTGCAGGGAGGGCCTGAGATAAATAAATAAAAATAAAAGAAGTAAAACCTCCAGTGATTTTTTTTAATTAACTTTTCTTTAGTGATCTCAGTGGCAAATGAAGAGAAGACAGGTATTTTGAAAAAAAAAAAATAGCCACGAGACACAAAAACAACTGCAAGAATCACAATAAAAGCATTAAAAAATATTTTTTATTATTTTTAGTCATGAGCCCTTGTCTGTGAAGTTTTCCTGTAGCAGAGTAACAAAGGCAAAACACTAACCTAACAGATTTTTATAGAAGATGCCTTGACAGCATAGGATCAAAAAATTGTAGATACTTTTGATACATCTATGTAACTAGTATTAAAACAAATGTAAAAAAGGTAATACTAGAAGTAGCCATGAGTTTTATTTTCCAATGTTTACATTTTCAAACTGTCTATTTTAAATGAGGCTTCCCTCAGATGAGTAGGTGAGCACATGCCTTGCACCTGAACGCTGTCTAAGTGTTCACTAAGCACTGGCACACAGTGAACCCTTAGGTGAATCTGCTGCGGTCATACAGCGAGTCGGAGGCAAAGCCCGGGTTTGAACCAAGGTACTCTGGACTTTTAGTTCATCCCTCAGATGAGTAGGTCCTGCTACCTCAGCTTTGTAATTTTGAATAAAATTTCACAGCGTCTGCTCAAAAGAGACTTATATTCTTATTAAGTAGAGTTCACTTTTCTCATTTAGAAACTTCACAGCATTCTCAACTAACTCTCCTTATGGGTTTGTCTCCAGGAACGGTGCTTCTGGCTTTGTATTCCTTAGCTTTGGGCTCTTCCATTCAATCTAATTATTTGCCTTGTACAGGACTTTCCTTTTTTTCTCAAAACCAAGCTTGAGGTCTTTTGGTGATGCACCAAAGGAACCCAGGGAACTTGTTTTGGCAAAAGAAACTTTCAAAACCAGAAGCTAATGAGAGATGTAGCTTTAAACTGCAGCCTCTGAGGGAAAAAAAAAGAAATGAAATGAAAATGTTACTGTGCTTAGATTCCACAACTTCTGAAGTAAGCACTTCAAAAGCAGGAAGTATTGCTGAATCTGTGTGTTTGTATGAGAAAAAAAGCATGTCCCATCCAATTAATCTTTTTTTCTCTATTTTAAATGTATCATTGACTTTCTGAAAATCCAGGTGCTCTGCTGTCACTTCAGAAGAGGTTCCGTTGCTCTGTCCCATGGGAGCAGCAATAAACTCTAACGTTGTCTTTCAATACTGCAGTCACCTCCAGCTGGAGGCACTGATTCGGATGGCGCCTGTCTCCCATCCTGAGCTGGTGAGCAACTGGAATATGTGACCAATGGATGTCTTGAAAACCCCAAATATTAAGTACTGAAAATTGTCACTACCAATTTGCTCCAGAGGAAGTGACATTGAGTTACTAATTTCCTTAAGAGAAAAGTAGCAACTGGCCTTTGGAAACTCTTATCCCACTTTGTGGAGAGGAAACACTCTCCCACAGCAGGCCATTGCCATTAGTTAAAGGAGTTTGCCACTTGCCTGGCCCCTGGGAAGAGACAACACCAAGCTGTGCCCTACTCATCTTGTTCTCATCCCTGGATTAGCTAAATGTGATAATAATGAATGCACTGAGGTATCTTTCCCTTCTAATCCTGGGGAAAGGAAGAGTGTGCAGCACTAGTTTTTGTCTATACCGCTTCCTATCACATATTTCCAGGTGTGTCCCAGTGTTTGGATACAGCCCTGAAGGGCTGGAGGTTGCCCTCAACCCCTATTCTGCCAAATGAAGCTCTCACCCAGGATGAAATAAGAAACATTTTTTTTGCAGACTTGGAGCTCCTCAGGTTAACTCAGATTCTGTCACCACGAGAATCACCAGTGATAAGCAGTTTAAGTTCCTATTGCTGCTACTAGCGAACAGAGCAATGATAATCTCTTCTGATTATGTGATATCAGTTCCAGGAAAGAAAAGTAAACAGCAAAAATTTGAAACAAAGAAATTTCCACTGGCAGATCCTAGTTCTGTTGACCTCTCTTTTCACTTAAACAATATAGTCACATTTCAAAACAAACCAGCAAAGATCAAAGTTGTAAATTATTGAGGGGATTTTCAATTCATTGAATAATAACCTTGAGGAATGAGACAATATCTCAGTTACATGAACTCTGATGCTTAATGAACACAGAAACTACCCCTTTATCTGTCTGTAATCTTAAGGGATCCAAGCATTGAAGTTACTGCAAAAGGTGGAAAGGAAGGAATTTTTCCGATTTCACAACGAAGTGGGTGTAGTTTACAGATATGCCCTATTGTTAAATACATATATGTAGTACATATATGCAATATATGTTAATACATACATATAATACATACATGTAATATATATACACATATGAAGTGTATATATACATACATATACATACATATATTAAATAAATATATACTTCTTTTTTATATAAAAGGTTGATTCCAGTGTTGATTTTCAAGAAAAACCCTTTTAAAGTAACTGGGAGTGATAGTAAATGTTGTTCTTACCATTAGTTAAAGAAAAAAGAAACAAGGTCATGAGTGAATGGATCCAATTTTGTTTTGTCTCCAAGTGTATAACATAATTATTGTTAATGTTATGGCAAACTATTACATGAAACAAAGTTCTGGATTAAGAAACTATTAGATTTGGTTCTCCAGAAACTTGCACTGGCTTTAGGCTGGTGTAGTATCTTCTGCTTACCACAAACAGACATTACAGATATGTAAGTTTTAGGTTTAAAGTCATGATAAAAAAAAGTACACACACACGTATATATACACATTATATATATTCTTTTTCTCTTTACAATAATGTTAGTAAATTCCAGCTCTCTTAACATTTTTATTTTCTCTGGGATTTTTTTTTTTCCAAATGTATGGTCATGCACTTAAATGCAGGAAAAAAAAAATGTTCATGTACTTCCCCAGGAAAGTCATCGAGGCTGGTTATGCAATGCCCTCATCATGGATTATTTTATACATTACAGCAGATGTGTTGCAATCCCTGCCTTTCCTTTGTTAGCAAGGGGGACCATGGGCATTGCACCGTGTTGGCTGAACAGGATTGATCAAAGCAACATCAAGAGGACAGTCATTCTCTACGAGGATTCTCACCCTTCCTGGGTCAATCTGTGCTACCTTCTTTCAGAAGTCCAAGGCAATCAGTAAAAATGGGAATAGATTCCGAGACTCCAAAGTGAAAGTAGCACAGGGAAGGGATGAAGAAGGTGGTTCCCCACATAATAAATGGGTCGCTTCCTGAAACAGAGGCTCATGCGGAGATGTGTTTTGGCCGCACGCTCTTCCATTTGTAGCTTCTTTGAAAGAGAGGAGAGGGAGGAAGAGGAGAGGAGTTGGTGCTAACAGGGGTTCTGAGAGAAAAAGGCAATCCTGAGCTGATCCATGAAAAAGCATTTACGCCTTCTCCCTGGCAGCTAAAAAGATTGGCACGAGCGGGAACACAAGGTAATATGGGCCTTTACTAGCAGCTGCTTATGGTGCATGGAGCCAAGGCTCTCAGCTCTACTCCAGGGCTACGCTCCATAATCCAATACCTGTAATTTCCCCTCAGTCATCACTGATGGGCAGCAAGCAAACACCCAAGGGTCTAGCCCAACATTTTGGGTTGCACAGGCAGAGTTTTGCTTGGGCATTCTGCCAGCCGTGTCCTCAGATATTGCTCTGAGAAATCTTGGAAAGCATGTCGTTGAAGGTGACTTTTGCCCTAGTCTTTTGTAAGGAAATAAAGCAATGGATTGCAAACTCAGTTGTTAAATACAATTACTATCTTCCAGAAGTATCCCCAGTACAGACTGGGCCTGAACAGTTAAAAAGAGACCTCTTGGTAAAAGTATCAGATAAGAAACAGACTTGTTTACAAACTGATGCACTGGAGTATCTTCTCCCTGCAATGGTTTTTCCTTCAGTGTTTTTTTTTTATCATCCTGAAAACCATCCTACACCTTTATTTTTCCTCATTATCTCCCCTCTTGCCTTCCCAGGACAAGAAAAAGTCTTTCTTTTGGCTTGTTCCCACTTTATGCTTCAGAAACCCCAACACAGATACCCTGGTTTCTACCTATGGACCATCGACACAACCAAGGAAAACAGTCACGTTCTACCACAGCTCAGAAGATGCAAGAAGGACCAGCAGCAAAGGGCTTAAAGGGAGCCCCATAGCAAAGATTTGCAATGCCTTAAAATTTTGAGAGTTAAAACCTATGAGAGCATAAAAGGATTAATGTATGTACAACCAGATATTCTTGGTTCTTGTCTACAAGAGAAAACACTTGTAGACAGTTCTATAGGGGGGTTTCTGTGAACACTGCAGTTAGTGAGGCCTGGTTCCCTGCTGATCCATGGTCTTTTCACGTTCTTTCTTCCCACTTCAGTAAGCCCAGTCATCCCTCCAGGCCTTGCCCATGTCCCTCCCCTATGCCCATTCCTCCTACCCTCTCCTCCTTACTACATTCCCTTTCTGCTACTGAGGCAGGAGGCATTGCAGTGTCCCATGTTGCAGGGACATTGCTTGGCCCGCTGGCCTGCTGAAACAGAGTTCAGACTCACGCTGATATTCTCCAGACACTGCAGTCTGTGCCTCTTCCCTCCATCCAGCTCACAAACACCATGAAACTCAGATATCTGCCCCTCCGTCAACTTCAGCTGAACTTGGCCAGCTGCTTCAACAGATACGCGAATACAACAGACACACAAATGGAATGACAGATAGATAAATGCTGCTATCATGTTTCTGCAGGGAACCAGGCTGGATAGAGTTTGATATTTCCTTTGAAAAAATAGGGCTTTTCTAAGCTCTGCAGGTACAATTCCTCCTAAATATATCTTCTGCCTCATTGTAAGTGTAGACATAAGGTCCGTATCGTCTTTATTTTTTCTAGTTCTTCTGCATTTTTTTAATTCTTCTGTATGTAAATGTATCTCCTTTGCAAAATACCTGGCTGCAGTTGTCCACCAGTGCCATGCAGATTACTTTTGCTACTTAATATTTCAACTTGCCAGTTTATTATATCCCACACACTGAATTCAAATGGTTTAAAACCATGAAGTTTCCCCAAATTTTGCCTTTCCCTGAATGCCACAGCTACAGCTGACTGTACTTTTCACTACTTGGCTGTTGGGAGAGGACAGAGCTGCAGGTGGGTTGAGAGCCTCCTTGACAGAGACTGAGAATTTCTCATTTGAAGCTGAGGTGGAGGACTTCTGTCCCCCCAGAAAGTGGCTGTGGCAGAAGGGAGGTTTCAGTGTTGCTGAAGAGTAAGAGAGAGAGCTCCCAGCCTTCTCCTCCCTTTCCAGGTGGACTGAAGGGCAAAGGGTGATTGCACAAAGGGTGGCATCTGGGAAGAGCAGTTTTGAAAGTGCCTAAAGAGCTTGCCCTGTCTCTTGCTCCAGAAGATACAACTAAGGGATTCGGTTACCTTTTCCTTCTCTAGCAGAAATGCCTGGGAAACTGCCTGTTTTTGCCTCCAGCCCTCAAAACAAGGACTCTGTGCAGTGGACAAGGGGGTTCACCCTTCTGCAATGTAGTTGGGTCCTTGTCTGAGGTACACACACAATGTCTTCACTGGGATGGCAAAAGGAGCCTCCAGAGTGGGCCTTACGGCTTTATCTGAGTAGACATTATATCATCTAGGACAACCTGTTTTGAACCAGTTTGCGACCTTTGCTGCTTCCCTTGGCTTTGCTTGGAGTTGTGTATGCTCAGTGATACTAAAACACTTCCTCACAGAAATATGCGTGAAATGGTCTCCCATAGTTTGGTTTAAATGCCCAGACAGACAACTTCTAAAACACACTCCTCAATTTTTGACAGGTCTGATTCCAGCTGAGAGCTGAATTTCCTTCACTTCATGAATAAGACTGGTCCTAACTGAATTATGTTCTTGATTATGCTGAGGGATAAATGATTGAAATTCTCCATTTAAGAAAGAAAGAAAAAATGCTTCCAGTTCTGCTCAGCCTCAGCTGCTTGCCTTGGAGGTTTCCGTGTCATGTGTCAAGCTGGTTTGTCGTCTTCAGCTGCAGCAAACTGCTCAGATGAGGTTGAAGGGAAGTACAGAGTTTGGCAGCATTTAAAAGATCACAGATTACTGGGTTCATAGGGCAATTTTCAGAACAGTGCTTTTTTCTCCATTGAAAATGCCAACTGCCTGTCGAAGAGGGTCAGTTTCAACAAATTACCCATTTTAACAAAGTCAGCCTGAAGGAAGCAGAGGCAGAAGAGGCCACCTTAGGCTGCTACGTGGCCCGCGTGGTGCTTGGATCCCGAGGCATGAGCTTAGGACTCGTGCCCCAAGTCTCATCATTGTCCTGCTATCAAAAATAGGTAGGAAAACCCATTGATGTCTTGTGCTCTTCTCATGACTGATCCGTTTACAAAGTCAGACCGAAAAATAGCTACTGGCTTGTTTTGTGAAGTGGTGGGAGAAACAAATGAAACAAATGACACAGGGAGTGTTTTGCTTCTTAAGAGCATTATGTTACTGAATTGAAGTTTTCTAGCCGCTAAGAGTGGGTTAGAGGTCTCCCAGCTTTGTGACTGTTGCAGTCCAAGCTGCAGTCACAGTACTGTAGGAGAAAGAAAAGGAAATTAATGAGATAGCTTTTGCAGAAAATGCTTCAGAGGCTTTTTCCCTAGACCATGCTTCTCCCTTCAGTTGTTGCTTGCTTTCTATCAGCCAGAAGCAAGTATCTGCTCATCTCACAGATATCCTGAGGATTAATAAAATCTCTTTAATAGGAAGATATTCTCTTCCTATTAATATCTGTTTTCTACAAAAGCACTGGTGTGTACTAGGCACTTTACAGATAAACAAGAAAGCAAGTTACTTTTCCTAGAAATATGCAATCAGTAAGGGGTTGCCTGAAGTAGTGCAAGATGAATATCTCTAGGCCATAGTTATTTTTATATTGCTTTTAATAATTTATCTTGCATACCCAGCTGTGACAGCTACTGTTTTACAAAAGCTAGAAATGCAGGAGGTGATCCAGAGCAGAATCCAAGCATAACCTGCGGCTGGAATGATACTTCCAAACCAGTCTTGCCTGACTGCTTTCATCCAGCTCATCCTTCAAACTCTGAGCAACTCAGCCAGGTAGCCAAGTTCCCAGTGTTGATGGGGAATCACTGGATTTAGAGCACACTAGGCTTAGAGCAACCTGTCCCCACTAAGGATGCTGGTGGCTACAGCTGGGTCCTTTAGAGCTTCCAACTGGTGTTAAAGGTTTCATTGGAAAACAGGGAAGTAGTTCATGATGGAGGTGGTAAATCAAGGAAGTCTCTTGCAAAGTCTGGGTAATATAGAATCTCCTTCTCTGGAGATATTCAGAACCTCTCTTGGACGCAATCCCGTGCCACATGCTCTGGGTGACCCTGCGTGTGAGGGAGGGGTGGGACTAGATGATCTCTAGAGGTCCCTTCCAACGCTGACAATTCTGTGATTCTATAAGGAAAAAAATCACAGTCTCATCGTCATTTTGCATGATGTAAAGCACTTCGGTCTTTTCCCTCCCAGTTAAAAAAGCAATGCTATCTCTAATAAAAATCTGCTAAAATCATTTTTGAGAAAGGTGATTTTTCTTCCTTCAATAGACAGCTCCAGATTCCTGCTTACCGAACAACCTCCCTGATAGTAAGTGCATATAAAAGCTCAATATAGAAAGCTATTTTCATAGTATACTTTCTAGTACGATTTTTTTTAACATTAGCATTTGAAAGGTATGCAGGAGAAGGGGCAGGCACACTTTTTTTTTTTTATATAATAATGGCTTTTATGCTTCACGTTGCCTGCGGATTTAATTGTTCAGTCTGTCAAACTGCTGTACTTTTCTCTATATATCCACTACTACAAAATGTAGTACTGAGTGACTACAGTATCTAAATTTTTGATTCTAAAAGTCCAATTATTGGCATATTTCCAATGCCATAATCTGAAGCTGTATTTTACCTTTATACTATTTAGTGCAATTTTTAACACAATTAAGAGTTATTAAGAGACTTCAAGAAATTGAGGGTGATGATGTTTATTGTGCATTATTGCATGTGATATAGTGAGTTCTTTTATATATTTTGCAAATATGGCCAATTAGTTAAACATAAAGAGATTTTTATAAATTGATTAACATATGTGTACATAATATGTGCATAGAATATCAAGAATATAGAGAGGTTCTAAAGACAAACAGTGTAGTGTTGTATTATATGCACATAATAAATTCGTAAGTATGAAATGGGTTAAGGCCTATGTCTGCTGCATAGTGAAGGCAGCAGCTGCTCCATATTTATTTTTATCTTCATTGTTAAAAAGCAGACCCTCTGCTCATTAAAATAGCTCTGACTCTTCCAGTATATATTGTCTATCTCCTTCAGCAAGAGTCCAGATTAGAGCTATTTGGAAGTGTTCCAGCAACACCTACTTTTTTCTTTTCCAGAAAATGTACATTTGAGCCTGAAATGTTTCATTAAAAGGCAATAATTCTTCATTGATTACAAGCAATCACACGTACTCATGCATCACACCTCAGCCCTCAGCACACCCCAGCACTGCCTTGCATCTCTTCAGGGGGCCTCAGCCCTGCGATAACCTGCCTGACAGATTCCGCTAATTCTGGTGGCAGCTAATACACCCCAGCCCTAAAGGCTGCCCTAAAGCTGGGGACCCGGGAAGCATAGTGCCCATCTCCCTGCAGATAGATCTTCCCCAGCACAGGAAAACTGAAAGACTCTGCATTTTACCCGGAAAACTACTTTCACCAAGTGCCTTCTATTCCCCTGGGTTTTTGAAATTTTAGGAAAACAGAAAAGGAATTCACATAGAGCAAAACCTTTGTTTTTCAGCCAAAACTAGTCTATTTACACCCTTTGATAAAACATCATGTTAATCCACAACAGCATTAACTTAATCTTTCCCTCTTTCCTATTATATCTATGAATTGACAGACTGTAAATATATATATATAATATATATTTATAAAACTAGACAGAATATGTTGTCTGTAAGTAGGTAGGTCATGTTGTGCTCAGCAGAGCAGGGTTCGAATTGTTCAGATAGTTCTTTGGTATGTCTTGGCTCCTGAATGTTTTAGTTTGCAGGCTATTTATAAAGTTAGGAAGTTATTTCAAAGATGCATTTTAAGGGAAAGTTTGACAAAAGCTCTTTTGGAACTAAACAGTTCGTCATATTTCAGTAAAAGTTCTAAAAGTATTTTCAAATTACTTCTAGATACTTATATGTGTTGTGGACCTAAGAGGTTTACGTTAGTAAGTACTGATTCACAGGCAGATAGATGAATGTTTGTCAGCAGTTACAAAAGAAAGTACGTGGTTGTAAAATAATCTCAGGCCAATTAAAAATTTGATGACTTTTCTAGATTTTGATGAATACATCGAACAAAATGTGTGCTGTTTGCTGTACACATTTCTCTGTTGAACTAGTGCTGATTTATTCTCTGGAAAAGTTGGGGATCTGTTTATTTGGGGCAAAATATTTGCTGCAAGGAGAAAAAAAAAACTGAAAAAGAGATGTTCCTCCTGAACTGGAAGGAGGTTTCCACTTCTCTTCATCTTCATGTTAAGCACTAATTTATCACTAAGCCAAGGGAGAGCGAGGCTCTTTACTACTCAGGGTATTATGTGTAGAACACTTCTAAAACACTAAGCATGCCTTTGGTAGTTTACTTTTGGGTCCTTGCTCAAATATTTGCAAATTCTTCTTCACAGTCTTCAAAATTAATGTCTTTGTCTGTGTGATTATGTTCCATTTCATAAATGTTTCTTCTTACAAGAAAGATGGTACTTGTTATGAAGATGGGGCAGCTTTCTAGACTGTAAGCTCTTAAGGGCAGGGAAGTATCTTTTATTCTGGGTTTGTACAACATCGCTGCTGTCTTGACCTGGTCCAAGGCTCAAGCTCATGTGCACTACTGCAATGCAAATAATAAATATCACTTAAAGAAATGAGTCTGTTCAGTCAATGGGATTCTTATCTAAGAATGAACACAGGGAAATCAGGTACCAAACTTGTTGCTCTTCATTATGTGTGCTTTAAGAAATAGTAACAAGTTTCAATAGTAATAAGATTTTCAAGTCATCTGTGCAGCTAGTTGCACAACTACTGATGATAAACGTGAGGACATTTCTTATTAACAGCAAACAGTGGCCCTGTATAAATTTACCAGACAAAGGAAAGTCCTTCTTTTGTGATTCCACCATTTTAGAAAGCCCTTGAGTCCTTCTGTAATTATAAATCATCTGCAGAATTGCTAAAGCATACATTGAAGGATTCTGCAAGTCTGATCACTCAGTTTACTAGATATGTTACCATGTAGTTAACAGTAGAGGACATTCCATTTTTCTAAAAAAAAAATCTGTGGGCAGTGAGTTAGTGTGCATTTTTAGTGATTCAGGAGATCTTGGGGAGTAAAAGAGAAACTTTACCAAAGGAATTAGCTCATGAAGTATTTTCCCATTTGATGCTCCATGCAGTAAGTTAAGAGAGTCATCTCAGTTAAATATGAGCAGGAAGTGGCTGAAATATTGATAGTACTAAGATAGCTTAGATAAAGCTGCATTCCAAATAGTGGCCCAAATGTGTTCAGTAGGATGGATGGCCCACTTCTGCCATCAGACAGGCATTTACACAAACATGAAGCATAAGATGAAGAATATGAAGGATAAAAGTGCTGTCATTATGAGATAACAGAGATTCCTATCTATTAAAACACTTCAGATGGGGCTGAACTATAGAGAAATCTCATCAGAATACTCACTAAATTTTCACTTTTAAGTGGAAGTTTTCATTATTAAAAAATAAGCAGTGAAATTCTGTAGTTTTAGGTCGTATTTGACGTTTGACTTCTGGAAGAGGAATGTTCTAAACAAATCTCTTGCATGCTCAAGAGAAGTTTCTGACTGCCCAATGGATGTTTCTTTCTGATGCAATGCAGCAGTGGAAAAAGCTACTGGAATCCCAGCATTTTTTTCACCTGTAATATAAACTCCCCGTGACATTTCTCTGTGTTAAACTACAGCGCTAATCTCCTTATCCTTGACTGATCTTTAAGGCCTGTTTGAGCTGATTTTGGTACTAAGAGCCTGCTATGTTTTTTAAGAAATGCCGCCTTTCCCATTCGAGTCCCTTTCCTTTGAGCACAGTGAACCGAAACCTGGTTATATTGGCCTTACCAGCTTGGTATAGGGAGCTGGGACCTGCATGGTTGCTAACTCTATCCCTTACCAGCGAGCGTGTGTGTGTTTCACCCTCTGGAGACCCTCGCAGATCAGATGGCATCAGTGCGAACAGCTGGGGAAACGGCGGTGATTGCTTCTTAGTGGCTTTGCTGTGAGCGGAGACACCAGTTGTTTATTTTCTGTTGTTTCTGCGTCCCAGGGGCTCTCTGGGACACATGTTGGCTCGTGCCTCTTCCCTAAAGAGCACTTGTGTTTGCGGCACTGCTGAGGAGGTGCTTTGCCCTCTGCCTGGGTGTTAGGGCCAGGTTGAGTAGAGACAGTGGTGTGGCAGGCAGCGGTGCAGCCTTCCCTATGCAGGGCATCTTAAAGGAGGGTTTTTTGTTTCATTTGTCCAGGCCCAAATTCCTAGCAATCTGACCAAAGCACTGGATAAAGTGGAGCTGATTCCAGTTAACATGATGAAGCATCCTGAAGGTATATTGGGGATCCCAGCTGCTCCTCCAAGCCAGGTATCTGCTTGACGTTTGTTACTAGAGGCTGCAGTTGAGGGTGTTGCTGTACCTTCAGCTGCTCTTCAGCATTTTTATGCAGTAGTATTTATGCAGCGGCTTTCTTTTTATCCTGTATCTACCAGGAGACTGGAGTGGTTTTCTTTGGATGTTGCCATCATCTTAAGACCTCTTGCTGCTACTGACTGCGTATTGGGCTGTTCCCAAAAGCCAAGCTAGGGAATTGGGATTACAGTAACTGCCTTTTGGTGGATCATGCTTTGTGGGGCATACTGTGCACGTGCTGTAAGGCACATTTTGCCTGTTAGCTTGCAAAAATGTGTACGGTGTTGAGTTTTGACCTATAAGCTTTTGGTGGCTTGTGAACTGTCACCTGTGAGATCTCTCAGCAACACTTTGCCACTGCTGAAGGCAGTGCAGAAGATAGGTAAGAAAGCAACGAGTCCCCAGACGGAAAGGTCTCATCCTACATATCGTGAAACCATCCAAATCAGGTGACTAGAAAGAATCATCCATCCAGACTGAATTTGGTGCGTGAAAGAAAGGTGGAACACAGTGAAAATAGAGACGATCAGCTTGCTTCCTTGCTGATCTTGTAGATGTGTTAAATTACCAGGAACCCATGTTGGCAAGTTGCGAAATATTGCTATAAATTGAAATAAAACAAGGGCAGGATGTAATGCCGATGATGCTGATAGATGGCGGTTCACTTAACAAAGTCTCCCCTATTACAACAGTAATAAGCCAACTTGTTAAATTCTCAGAGAAAATTTGATGGTCTTAAAATGAAGTGAAAATGCATTTAAGTGATAATTAATTTACTTTATGCGAATCTGCAATGCAAACACTGCTCAACCTGCTTTTCAGAATGTAGAACCCAAGAGCTATAATTCCTAGTGAAGCAACTTAAAAAGAAGCTCATCCTAGTTTAGAAATAAATAAAAGTGGAAGCCATCACTGCGATGTAAAAATGTACCAGCCAAAAAGATATATGTGGAGCAATGTTCTTTAAATACAGCAAAGTCTCGTTTTAGTTTTGCCTTGTGCTCTGGAATGCCTTCTTTGCCTGGTTTGTATAAACATGGGGTTTTAAATGGTGCGTTGTCTGCTCCACGCCGAGTAAATCCTTCATTAATGCCTTCTATATTAAGGCTGTCTCTGCCCTTGGAGCGCAATCCTTTACAGACAGCTGAGAGGCTTTCCAAGGCATTCCTGCAGGGAAGCTCGTCTTGAGTCAGGGTTAGCATGGCTGCAGCGCGGATCCTTTTTCGAGCAGTGTTTGGATTAAGTCTGTCTCGGACGACGTCCTGAGAAAGCAGAAACCAAACCGGAGGACGGCAGCGATGCCCCCGGGGCGGCTGGAGACACGATTCTGCTCGCTGCAGCCAGCGCCGCGCGGTTCTCCACTGCCTAAAATTACCAAGTATTTAGGGTCGTGCCTTTTGGTTTCAGTGGAGGGGAAAAAAGGGGGGGTGGACAAAGCTGAGTTTGTCACCACAGATTAAAAAAGCACGAGGGAACCAGTGATTAGCAGAAAGAAAGAGTGTGCAAAGCCTGTGCATCCTGGGGAATACAACTGCCCTAGCGAGTCTGATTTAAACTGTATAGGCTATGTTACACCTCTGAGACCTCGGGAGTTTATCAAAGCCTTGTAGCAGGGAGCTATAAAAGTGATGGAAACTTTGTCTCCTTTTATTTTTTTTTCCTCACTCTGAACTGTGGTAGAAGTAAGAGACTTTTTTTTTTTTAATGAACTAGAATTGAGGAAGCAGGGGAAAAGGCAGAGTGAGATGGAGTTAAACAGACTGAAACTGTGCAACTGTTTTTAATATTTTAATGCTTTGTTATCTATTTTTAATGCAATGTTTCAAACTGAAAGTAGGGCATTTCTTTTTTAAAAATATGTCAAAGTTAAATGTTTCCACAATTGGGAAAAAAAAGTGGAATTCAGATCTTGGTCAAGAACTTCCTTGTGAAAAGTTCTCATTCTGATGAGTCACATTTTCTGTCACAAAAAAGGCTTCACTGAAAAATTTCCCGCAATTTGCAGCATGATGACTAATGAGGAGTTCTGTCCTCAAGGAGCAAAAAGGATGATGGTTTATGGGACAAAGCAGTGCTTCATCTGTGTTAATCACAGCGTCTGGCCTGACTCTGGTGCGCTGGCAGCAGGGTATGGGCAGCACTGCGCACCTTTCTGCACCCGACGCTGTTGCTACCAGCGTTGCCGAGGCAGTAAAACCAAGCGCAAGTTTGGTGGATCTGTCGGGTTCTTGGACTTCTTAGCATAATGGTTTGCTGCCCACCAGCCCACAGCTCCAGCTGTGCAAACGCCCCCAAAGCAGTGGGCTGAGCGCCGAAGTCTCACAGACCGAGCTGGTTTATGCAGCTGCCCCAGTGGGGGAATAATTTGAACCTTATTCTGTGTGGTTATACGCAAGAAGGAAAAGGCTTCGCTTGGTTCTCCGGACAAAACCACAAGCAGACAGTGACATCTCCCATGGAAGTCCCTCTGAGCTGTGTGAATAAAAGCAGCGTCAGGCTCCCAGTTTGGGGCTGGAGCTTGGGGCAGCGAGTCCTGGCCCCGGTGTGGGGCTGGGGGATGTGGAAGCAGGTCTCTCCTCTCCCCTGTCACTTATGGAAATGGAAATTGCTTTGGGGGAGGAAGATGCTGAATGCTTTTTCTGTCTTAGGTAATGCACATAGATTATACCCTCAGGTAACTAACTAATTCGCACAAGTTAACCCTTTGGAGTAATTACACTATTATTTCAGTATTGGTACTTTCATGTCATGATCTTTATGTTGTTTTACTAGGAAGTGCATGTGTTTAAATGGAAAAACAAAATTCTGTGCCTTGCAGAAAAACATTGTAGCACCAAGGACTATACATGCATATAGGCCAAATTCCCCTCTGTCCCCATCTGTAACCTGAATTGTACTTCAGGTATTATAAATACTAAGTAGACTGAAAAAAAATACTTTACCTGAACAAAATCTCTGTATACCCTGTTTAATTTGGTGTTCGTAGCTTTCCAGAGAACATGTCCTGCAGCCCCAACAGGGAGGCTCTTCACAGCGGCTGCGAGGATTCGGATAACAGAATGGAGCTGAATTCAAGGGAAAAAAAAAAGTGATATAAAGCGAACTGTTTCCAGAACTAAGTCCTAGAGGAGTCTCTCTCCTTGAGTGTTGTGCTAGTTAGTCCCACTGACATAAGTGGGGCTATGAAAACTATCTTACATAAAGTCCTATACATAACAAAAGTCTTAGCAGGGTTGATCCTAGTGGGGAAACTCGCTTTTTGAGTTTTGTGTTTCCTCAATCGTTTCTTTATAACCCCTTATCACAAACTAAAGAAAAATAAACAAATTGGCTGCACACCCATTTATTGCAGTTGAGCTAAAGCACGACAATGAAGTACAGCATCAGCTTGGCGATTCCTTAAAGAGTGCCAGTGGTGACATGGCAGTGTCTGTCCAGATTAGCCTAACAGCAGTAACAGGCTATGAATATTAGAATGGTGGCAATTAGGTGTTTCAAAAGAAATATCTCTTGTTCTGCAAGCCCCAGACTCCTTCTTGGAGTGAGCAGAATCACCCGCAGTTGGAGTTCATGCTGGTGGCCCCATAGGTCCCGTGGATTAACCCCCAAGCTGGGTAGTGATGTCACTCCCCCCGCTCTCTTTTAATCCTGTTTTTGAGTCCCAAGGAGCCATCTGTCCCTGGGGAACAATGGCGGGAGCAGCTGGGCACGTCAGGCCAGCGCGCACAAAAGCTCGGGAGCAAAGGGCAGCAGGTCGACGGGAGCTACGGGGACAGCAGGGTCAAGCGACACCTGACGCCCCGCTGCACGGAAAAGTGAAACGGGGATTACGCGGCCTTTATGTGTCCAGCCCCTCGCAGGGGAGCAGGGTCAGCCTTTGTGCGGGGTGTCCCTTCGCGGGCCATGGGAACACATGTGTTTGGAAAGGTATCCACACCACTGCTTACCCACAGAGTAAAAATATAACAAAACCAGGTCCAAGCAATGCGTAAAGCAAGCGTGACACAGGACACTTCTTTGAAGGGGAATAAAGTAACTTGGATATGTTCTGGTACTTTATACAAGTTCAAAGTGTATGATCTCGAGCAGTTTGAATATCCTGTAACACACCCTTGCAGAAGGCAATGAATCATGCTTTTCATGTTTGGGCTGCAGTCGACAGTAGTTCGCTTGCTTCTCTGTGGGAAAAGAGAACCTGATCCAGCACCGAGTTCTGCTTAGAAGCCCCGTGCTGGAGATGACGAACTCGGTTATAAATTGAGCAGCTTTTTATGGAGGACAAAGTAGAGAAAGGTGAAGGAGAGGACATGGTCTACAGGATGAAACTGTCCACTCCTGCAAGCAGCTTTCTGCTTCTTTTCCATAAAGGATGCTATTCCTGTCCCAACCACTTTCTTTCCATTTTGTGTCCTTATGGGGAAGAGGAACTAGTAGAGTTTAAGCTATAGAAACCGCTTTTAAAGACCAAGGAATGTAATGTACACTACAAACCAGGTAGGTCATCACAGTGCAAGCCTCCCATCTCTTCTTTAACCCCACGTTGCTTTTGTCTGCATAGATTCCAGTTACGTTTTCTAAGCAAAGTTGCATTTTGGAGCCATTAGTCAAGAGTCAACCAATGGTCATATAGCCTGGCTGCTTCTTTTGGCATAAAAGTCAAGGACCTGACCCTGTACCACATGAATGGGGTGATGTTCCTGTGACAGGATGGAAGCACGTAATGGGTACCAGGAAACACCATCTGCCCCCACCTCAGGGTAATGCATCTTTGGATACAGAAGCAGTACTGGATGTGCATCGCAGCTCAGAAGAGCCATAAGACAACCATGGCTAGCCAAGCCCTGGAATAGGTGGTCCCCCCTATACCATAGTTTCATTTATGCATGTGGGAAATGGTTCCCTCTTGCCTTCCTTTTGTGTCCATACAATAGATGAATAACGAAATAGAACTCTGCAATCATAAAACATGATTTTTTGCAACACTGATATATTTCTCCTTCTTTCCCCCCAACCTGACCCCCTTTTTTGTGGTAAAATGCAGTGGCTCAAGGCTATTAAAAGTAGTTTTCATGGCAATATTCTTTCAACCTGAAAATTACTTGCTTTCTAGTTTGCTAATTGCTTACTTTGTGTCCTAAATGGTATGAACAGTTACTTTCACTATATTTTTTCCACCTAGTTTATTTGTTATCACTGGAAGAAGCCACAAGATATCAGAGTAAAACAGAACAGAAATATTGCTAATGATGGAAAACACGTTAGTACATTTCTGGACCACTGCACTGTTTATTTTACTTGACAGTATGAGTCCTGACGAGCAATAGAGCAACTCTGACGTGCTGTTTATCCATTTGAGACTGAAGCTGAGGAGTTCCTTCACAGCGCCCAGAAACTGCCAAAGCTAGAGAAAAATGCCATTTGGCACTGCTCTCCCTGCAAACTGCTCATCACCCTCAGTTCCGGGTGAGCTCCCAAAGAGCAGAGCATCACACCTTTGAGGATCTCGTCCTTCACCGCCGCTTTCCAAGAGCCATTAGGTTTTACTGATTGCCATTTAATTACACGTGCTGCTCACCGGCTCGCAAATTGCTTGTTCCATTTCACTGACATAAATCTTTCCTTTAACCTACCCTCAAATTCCTTTATTTTAAGCGGTCTTGATCTAGGGCAAGGCGCCTGGTGATGCTGCTAGTTCCAGTGAATGGCACAACGTACGTTATATTCTGGCAGCTCTGTCAAAGTCGCTTTAGTCCCTACGGAGATCAGCTGGCTCTGGTGAGCCCTTAGCGACTCAGGACATACTTGCTGTTTCTGTCTAACTCTGGGCTTTCTGGGAAACTTTTCTGAAAACTATTTCCCTCTTTGTTCTGTAATAGTCCCTGGTGGACTGGATTTTTCTTCCCTATATGAGCAGGGGATTTGATTTCGGCCCTTAGAGCATACACTGCAACTCCAAGTTGGTCTCATTCTGCAAGAAGTTTCCTCCCACTGTATCAGAACTGAGAGAGAGAAGCAAAAGATGTTTTTTTTTTCAAATCTACCTTTTCAGTGTCACTGTCCGTGCAGAAGCCAGCAGATGACCCTGGCATCTCTGTGGCCTGGAGGTAGCACCTGCCTGTGGGGCGCAGTGATACCCAAATGAGAGCTGTTCCCTAGGTGTGTAGGTAGGTGTGTGGTTAACATGCTCTGCACATGTTTGGGTGTGCGATGAGGCACGTGGTCAAACATACAGGTCTTACACCCAGACACTCTGCTCTGTAACACAGTAGCTATTTAATGCTGGAATTCATTAGCAAGCCCACTCATTTGATGTCCTGACATAAAACAGACTTAATTCAGTCTCACAAAACGTAGTGCTGAATTTAACCCTGTGATGTAGCATGGCAGACAACAGGGTCTCTCCTCCAGACAGTTCTTTTAATTCACAAGCAGTGATTTTTTTAATGAAAGAGCAAGGTTAAGGGACCTCAAAGGGAGGATCCCTGAGTTTATTGCATCTCTGTGACCTCTATACGAGCTCCTCAAGGGCATGGCCCTGAGAACATGCATTTCAGTAGCCACCACCTTTCCTCGGAGGTGCCGTTCTTGCCCTCCAGACGGGGAGTAAATGTGTTAACTTCTCCAGTCCGCTGGACTGGCTCAGCAGTCCTGGCTTTGGTTCAAGCTCCACAGTCCTCTTGCATGGCAATGACTATTTTAATCAATGGCAGGCTGGCTTTTGTAAACAAAGTGCTATTTCTCCAGGAAAGAAGGAAAAAAAAAGATTCCATAGCAAAACCAGAAAATAATGAACATGCGCACCTTTTCTGGTTCTAAGCCAGCATCCAGAGAGGGTCTGGGTAAAGACTGCGGTATTTAAGATCCTCTTTAAAATCTCTGTCTCTTGGCTAGTAGTCCCATATCTTGCAGAGAGCATGAGTCACTGCCCTTTGAATTCAGGGTGGCCATTGTATATTACATGAAGTTCATTGTGTTGCTAGGCTATTTCATCTGTGGGTGAAATGGCAAAAGGCTGGATATCTATACAGTCAGCAGCAGAAATATGCACTGATGAGAGACCGAATCCTCTGTTCTTGTACTTTCTGAAAAAGTTCGTATGTTGAATCCAGATAAATCCATAAACTTATGTGCAGTGTAATAATGATACAGTAAACTATGAGTATTCCATGTTACCAGAGTATCAGTCTGAGTCTCAACCATGGGAATTATTAATAAACCAAAAATTTTTATTCTAATTCTAAAATATTTATTCTAGTTTAGGCTGATAAAATAAAGGGCTCTTTATTCAATTTATTCCAAAATTGGGTAGAAAATATAAAAATGGAAATAGGAAAGAGTGCTCAGAGAGAGTTTTGAACATCACCAAATAAGTTATCTGTTTCTGCTCAAGTCATTTTTTCATGCCTCATTTCCTTATATGAGGCCTGAAAAGAAGTTCAAGAAAGCAATTCAAACTCCTCAGTTTTAGACCTGATCTGTCTTAGAAGAGAATGAATCACCCTCTGGAGGGTTCTGTTTTTTCCCTTTGCCTATGTAGAGCACCCAGATAGCTGTTTTAGGTGAGACATCTACCATCCATCCATCCTTTCCATCCCTAAGTGTCTATTAGTTAGAAAACATATTCTGATACTTTTGTTTTCTGAAGAACACCATCAGTAAGATAACAGGATCACTGCAGAATTTTCACAAAGATTGGGATAAATGTTATATTTGAATTTTGGTTAACTACCTACCAGATCTTGTCATAGATACTCTTTGTAATTTATAGTTACAGTAATTGTACTCATTTGTGTATGTTGCAGTCTGTCAAATTCATCTCATGAAAACAATCAGTCATATGTGTCCTGTCTATACAAAGAACAAGAAGTAGTTCAGAAATAAATTCAGTGCAGTTTCTCTGAGAAATAAAAAATGGGACTCCTTAAACACTCCATATTTCACCAGAAAAGCTTGGGAAGATGATTTCCAGGTGAACTGAACTAGAGGTGCCAAAGCCAGGCAGAGATGTCAGAGTGAAGTGTGTAGGATATGAGAGGGGATGACGTGAACATAGATGGAGAGATCTGGGAGCTGTTGACAGCAAAGAGCAGCTGAAAACATGGAAGAGGATCACGGTGCCAATGACCCATCCTAGAGGGGACCAGTGACAGAATTTACAGGGGTTTTGACAGCAAAGGTGGGAACAGAAACTATGTGGGCAGCTACTGAAGGGAAAGCAGGAAGAGGGGGGATAGTATATCAACCCAGGGGGAACAGAAAATATTTGTACTATTAAAAGGAGCAGGCACGGGGTAGAGCCAAAGGAAATGTTTTGGTCCTGTTGGCGAGGACCCTCGTCCCTGCTCCTCCCAGCCTGCTGCAGGCCCCCCCGGGGAGGATCCTTGTCCTCCGTGACGGCAGCGGTGCTGACTGTGCCCTGGCTGCGCCCTTTAGCCCTTCACCTGGCCTTTCCACCCCGCCGTACCTCTGGGCACTGACTGCTAAGCACAAGGGACAGGATCACGGCCTTGGTCAGGAAAACGTCATTAATAACCTTGAAGAGCACGGAGCTAGGTTGGAAAGGATAAAAGAGAGAGTGGGAGGAAAGGAAGCTGAGGCAGTAAATAGGCTAGACCTGCTGTCACCATGTTAATCTCTACAGGGTTATTCAGGTGAGTCATGGGATTAGTTCATACTGTGCCCAGATCCTTCCCTTATTTCTGAAATTATTTCTTTATTGATATTATACCATATTTGTAAAGCAGTGCACATTTATTATAGTTTGCAAAAATCAGAAATAAAAATACCCATTTAGACCTATTAAAAATGACGATGGGCATTAAACACTCAGCCTAACACATTAGGTGATACAATTACGTGACAGCATAAGGCATTTGGGTCCTCCCATTGATTTTAAAAGGAGATTGTTATATAATTGCAAACCACTTAACATAACCTCCAGTTATGGTTCCATAATAGACGATAGTTTATTTTATTAATACATCATAAGAGGTTTACAGGAGGTATTATTTTTAGTAGTAGTCTCTCTAATGCTTTCCTGAATCTACAACATTTCTCCTCTGGCTGTTTCACTCTTTAGCTCACAGCATTGTTTTGAGAAAAACAATCATGGTGGGCATGGAAAAATCTGTCTGAGAAGGATTTAAAAAAGAAATCCAAAGTTTAGCAGAGATTATATTTTCATTTGTCATTGGAAAAAAACACGTCTGTGCAAGGGGGGTGGATTGAGCACCCTGTCAGAAAGAAGCAGCTATAAACAGCAGTTGGCCACCGTGATGCTGTTAAACAAACACTTAACTGGGAGTCTTCCTCAACATGAGACTCCTCTTGCTCTGAGCGGGGTTCAAGGACGTGATTGAGGGCAGTCTCCAGTACAGTGGATTTAGGCTCGCTGAAGCAGTGCCACTGGGTCTGTCTGTAATTCATGGTTGGGCTCTTGGGACTGCTCCGATTTGCGTGGACCAGCAGCAATGCTCGAGAGACCTTCCAAAAACCCACCCACAACCACAGGGCACCCTTATATCACTCGTCTCTCTTCAGTGAGAAGGAAGGCGCAAAATCCAGTTTGTACAGTGCTGTTTCTGTGGGATTTGGTGGTAACAGAGGAACATCCATATTCTCCAGAAGAGTGGCTGCCCTGTGTAGATAGCACACCTTAAACAGGTGCAGCATACTGTTGGCACTTTTATGACTCATGATTTGCATAGAGACTTGTTGCCAGTAAAATAAAAAAAAAAAGGCTTGAACTCTGAGGATTAAAGAGTAAAATAATACAAATTATATTTTAACACTTTTAAAAACCTGCAGTGGTGTTTTTGAATGAGGCCAGAGCTTGATGGCATTCAGCTTACTGAGCTCCAGCTCACCTGAGAGGAGGTTTTGTTGTGGGACCATTCGATTATTGGGTTCTTTGTGGGCAAAACTGAATCCTTGAGCAGTTTAGACCAACCTGTGCTCAGGGGAAGCTGCCATTCATTTCAGCTGGAATTAGTTGAACAGACAAGGTCATCAGGCAACTGACACTAATTATTTTGGTATACGTTTATTTTCCAGAGAGAGCTTTGTGCTCCTCTGGCAGTTCTGGTGAGTCTCAGGAAACGTGAAGGTGGGATCTCCTTTCAGATAGAAACTTCCATCAAAGCTTCCCTGAAGGGATGTGGATTGCTTTCCTCTCAAAAGCAAATCAGAGAGCAGCAGCAGACGGGGTTTTGTGCTGCCTCACTCCTTTCCTAACCCCAGGCTTTGTGTTGTGGAGCTTCACGGTCCTACACACCTCGCCGCCTGTGGGCGCCTAATTGATAGCAAGAGACTGCTTGTCAAAGGGAGAAATTCTCAAGGAAGTGCGTTTTGCAAGATCAAGTGTCTCTACAGATATTGTGCTCTACTGTTTAGTGCAATTTCTCCTTGGGCCTTGATTCTTTCTGCTATTTTAAGAGCATGGAAGCCTTTTAATGTCAGGCTGCTAGCGTTTCTGCAGTAGGAGACGCATTACTGTGCCACTGAAGCCTTCATGACCATAACCCCTCAGTGCCTTGTGTTTTGTTAACAGTGCTCCTTGATTACTGCGTGACCACCAGCTTCCTCGGAGTCATCTGGGGGGAGCATCGTGCAAATAACTCGCTACAACCAGGGACAGATCCGTATCTGCAGGATCCTTGCCCTGCGTGTGTAGGCTCCCACGCAGGGGAGCAAGGAGATGGTCCAGGGCTGTCGATTCCCCCAGAATGCAGGATGGGCCACAGCTTGTGCTCAGCAAGTCTTTGGTGCTGCCCACATTGACTGACATCATGCCACATGTACCAAAAATGAAAGCTTTTCATACTAAAATTTATTCCTTCCTACCCCGGAGGTCTTTGTTAGCAAACAAGATGGTAGTGTTTTAGGGACACAACTGCAGAGCTCGGCTCCTTCTACAAAGGCACGCTGGAAATGTAGCAACAGCAGAATAACACCCTTCCTCCCCCCGCCCCCTCTCATTTTATTATTCTGGTTCAGTGACATTTATTCTGCCACAAATGCCCGATTTGCTGTACTGTACATATGGTTTACAGAAAGACTAACAAACTGAAATCATATGTTATGCAGAAATCCTTTAACCCAAGAATGCAGACAACCCCGTATTCACTCAGTTTTCACTAGTTTAGGTATCTGGTCACAACCACCTGAATATTCATCAGCCTTCTCTGCTTTAGCTTGGTTAACTTGTTAGCTGGATCAGGGGATGCTCACTCTTTAAATGAATTGATCAAATGTCCTGCACAGTAAATCTTATATAAAGAAAAAGCACAGGCATAAAAGAAAGCGCTTCAGTACTTGGCTTAGGACATCCTGCATGGGAACTGGTTACTTTTGAGAGTTCCCTGTTGCTGCTGTTTGCTCTTATTTAGAGAGGGAAGGGGTTATTTTGCACCGTGGCTTTTCTGAGTTGTGCAACGCCATTTCAGCCACCAAACCTGGGCTGTATGATTAAGCTTCCTAGGAGAAGGCCCTCACTGCTGGCCTTCTGCACATCCGGTGTTTGCAAGAGATCCTTCCAAACAAAGATCTAAGCAGGGCCGTAGCAAGACAGATAAAACAACCTAGAGGATAAATAAAATTTAATATACGATAAACAGTAAATGCTGATCTGCCTTAGTCATATGAACAGAATTAGCCGAGTTTTCTTCCTCCGAGTCAATGAAGTTTAGTGCTTCTATGAGAACAGCCAGAGTTTCCATTGCATGCCACACTGCGTGTGTGTTCTTAGGATGACACTGTAATAATCCAGAAATAGTTTAATAAATATTCTAAGAAGTATCATCATAAGCCAGTAGCCGGGGTACCAAATCTGTGATGTTACGTAAAAAATACTGGTTACGTAATGGGATTTTTAGCAGTCTAGTGTCATAAATACGACTGTTAGAGCGTTATTTGGAAGATGACCTCTGTCTGACTGCAGATCAGTTATGCAGCAAGTCAAAGAGGAAGTATCTGCTATATACACTGCGATTGGCAAGCCACAGATCCAGCGGTGTCGAACAACTCCAAGTTAATTTGATTGCCTTTGAGCCTTTGATAGATAAATGTAAATGCATTTAAAACAGCACTGAGAAACGAAGCAAGGGGGTGGCAAGAACTTCAAGCTGCTCCAAAGTTTCCTTCCTCTTTGGCCATGGTGCTGCTGGAGCAGGCAGGTTCTCCTGCTTTTGTGAAGTGCCTTCAGTGCTGGGGACCCGGGATCCGCAGTCACAGGGAAGAGCAATAGGGATTTTCTCCAGGCAGAGCAGCATGAATGCATCCGTCTGGGTGGTGGTCTGGGGGTCGGGCGGGTAGCGACTGCTCCAGGGGCTGTGGAGCTGTGGGGATCCCCTGCCCATAGCAGTTTAGGAATAAGGTAGCTTATAAAGAGAGGCGATGAGTTACCTGGGAAAGAAAGGAATTATACATGGAAATAGATGCATCGCTTTATAACCGGAAAGCTGATTTTGCAGCTTGCAAAATGAAAGCCTCCAAAGGCTTCATGAAAGCCTTAAGCAGGGCACTATATGAAATTGCAGGGCTTGATGTGAGTGGCGGCCGACCATCTGTCCCCACAGGCTTTCCCGTCAGCCAAGCTTTTACTAGGGTGGAGGATACAGTAGGTGGGCTAGAGGAGCCTTTTCAGGCTGGATTAAAAGCAGACACACATTAAAAAGGTGTAAAAGGTGGGGGAGCTGAGGGTGCTCCCGTAGGAGGCTTGGTGTCGCACATCTGCGCCCGGGGCAGGGGCAAATTCCCGGTGGCAGAGAAACAAATTGGTAACTGCTGTAGCGGAGACCGGGCTGGCTCCAGATCTCTCCTTTCCCTTTGCTTTAACCAGAAATCATTCCCCCCGCCCGGCCCCCGCCTCAAAGTGCTGTGTGGAGTGTAACCGGGGGGAGGACAAGCAGTGTGTTCACCGTGCGGGCCCCATTCCCATGAGCTCCAACAGCAGTCCTGCTCCCGGCTATTAAGTGCACCCTGACTAAACGTCACCGTTTAAAAAAATCGGCAGGGAAGTGGGATTAATCTTTGGAGCGCGCCTGGATTTTCCTCTGGTGCGGGATATGAAAAAGGGGAGATTTCCGCGCTGCGAGATTAAGCAGTCCTCGTGGTTTAAGGGGTTTAATCTGCTGCTGTGCAGGCTGCTGGCTCGCCAGCCTCCGAGGCTGAGTGCAATTGGATGCAGCTGGGGTTTGGCCGTGCGGGCTTTCCCTGCGTGTTTTGCTTGCGTCCTCGTTTTGGGCGTGCGGCAGCGGGCGGGAAGCCTCGCGACGCGCTCGGACGCGAAGCTCTCCAGCCGCGGCCACGGCGCAGGGAGGGGGCTCCGCGGGGGACGCTGCTCCGTGCATGAATTCGGGCTTTTGTTTCCGGCACGCATCTGCCTGGAGACGTCGCGCGGCACAGGCCGTCACTTATTGAGATGCAGAAGCTCCTGGCGTCCCACAAGCCGGCCCATTCGAGTCACATGCCCGAGCTCCCAGCAGAATGGGCTGCAGCTGCTTCCCATCTGCTCACTAGCGTTCGGAGCGCCTGGACAAACTGCACCGGGGAAGAGCGGCAAAGGATCTGGGACCCCAGCGCGATGCTGGCCGAGGAGCTGTGGCTCGAGAGCGAGAAGAGCTGCGCCGTGGTGCACAAGTCCAAGCGGGGACGGAAGCGCCAGGAGCTGCTGGCCGTGGCCCTGGGGGTGAAGGTGGGAGTGAAGGGGGCACTTCTGTGGCAACCTCTGAAACTCTTTGCCTATTCGCAGATCAGCTCCCTGGTCAGGAGAGCAGCCTTAACTCAGAATGACAACCATTTCAACTACGAAAAAGCACACAATTTTAAGGTAAGCCCAACACCAGGTTATTTGCAATTCTGTTAAAAGTTCTGTTGCGATAGCTCCTGTTCGCATCTTTTGTTTATTTATTTGTTTTCTGTGACTGGATTTCCGTATACCAATCTGTATTCCCTCTGTAAAAAGTATTGGAAAAAAACATGTTTCTCTCTCCCTTAAGTTCCCTTGCCTGCATTCTTAGTATGCTTTTACATATCTCTTTAATAACAGTTTTGCCACTTGCTATCTGATGTGCAATTTAGCTCTTTTTTTACCCAGATTTAGTTTTCTGTCCTCCCCCGAAAAAGATGATTTATACTATCTTTATCTTAAAATATATCCGCTTATAAATGATCCAGAGGGTGCTTTTCAAAATTCCGGCAGCATTTCAACAGCCAACATTTTGTCCTGGTTCTGTTCGGAAGAAGTTGCAAAAGCCCCAGTTTTGCTAACCGCAAAGCAGAGTGTGGCCGGGGCAGTACCGGGGCAGCGCTGTCTCCCTCCTTTTGTCCCTGCGCCCTTCGCTAAGGAACTGCTCTGGAGAGTCCCGCTGAGCTGCAGGGGGTAGGCAGGGGCTTGCAGGTCAGACTAACGCCCAGACGCCCAGAGCTGCAGAAATGCAGGGAGGTTCAAACGGAAGCTCTTGCTGCAGCCTCATCCCTGCAAAATGTGATTCTTGGGTTTTTTTTTTTTTTTTCCCCTTTTTCCCAAGCGTTGCGTGTGGAGCGGGGAAGTGACTCAGCTCTGGGAAGGCACCTTGCGGGCAGCTCCTTGTGCCAAAAGGGCTGTGCTGGTTTGAGAGCGCGGCGGGCAGTTATCCTGTCCCCTGGAGTCACGCTCAGGTTGGATGGTTATCGGGATGGATAGCGAGAGGCAGGCAGGGATCGGGAAAGCCACACGTCCCGGCTCGGGGAGCTGGGTTTGCTGCTCGGGGAGGCACATCTGGGTCACGGTCGAGTACTTAGCTCGTTATCAGAAAGGAAGATTTCTCATATCCACCCCTGGCCTGTCAAAACAAGGAGAACACCAACTAAAGGGACTTCACTGATTTCTTGAGTTAGCAAAGAAGCTCTGCTTCTTATTTCTTTATGTATTCGTCCATGCAGACATTACTCTTCTCTGCAGTGTTTCTGCTGTAGTTGGTAAACCTCTTAGTTGTCCTGTGTGGTTAAAACATCTTCTGTTCTTTCTAAGTTTTGTCCTCATTATCATTTTAATATCAAAACTATTTTAGTTTGACTTAGAAAATATTTTCTCATGACTGAGACTTTTTTCCACTTTGACCCATGCATTCTTTCCCCTTCAAAATTCCCCTTGTTTTGGCTTTGATTTATAATTGGAAATGTGCCCAGTTAACTTTGCGTTTGCACAATCTAGATATTGTACAGTCTCCGTTCCTTTCTGTTTCAAAAGAGTCATAGTTTAACTGGCAAATCACATGATTAAAATATGTATATATTCAAAAGCTCAACAGCAGAAAATTATGGTTCGAGCCAAGTATATGAAATAAAAAATGTAAGAAAGCAACATTAAAAAGATAGGTTATCCAGAAAGAAAGGACAGTCATAAGTGCATTTTGCATTTACTTAATGGACAGATATATTCACTATGCAAAAACAATTAGTTTTTCAAAAAAGAGTATTAAAATATGCCTAGGCATAAAACAACAAATGTTAAGAGAATGCATAGAGTAGGATATTTAGAAGAGAAACTGAGCTAAATTCAACTCTTCTACTTTAATCAGATCCTATATTCATTACAAAATTATTAAGAAATGGTTTAAAAGAGAAAGAATGACTTTATGCTCTTGCAGCAAAAATCTTAATGGTTTTTGACAGCATACAAGTTATGATGATAGGGGATTGCTCTGAAGGGAGATGCTGTTTTGCAGATATTCAAAGAGATGTCTTTCCCATTTTTTAGTGAATACTGATGTGTATTGTGTCACTCATTTCAGTTCCGAGGAACAAAGGTTACATGTCACAATATCCATCATAATCTTGCCTTAGGCTATTCTTTATGAACAAACAGACACTCTTTAACTCTTGTCTTGAAGGTCTGAAGAAACGTAGAAATGAAAGCTACCTTTTTAGTAAAACTGGTGAGATTTTTGTAGATGTTAGACAAGGATCATATAAGTTCAACTGTAAAAAAAAGCACAAGATAAAAATAGACTCAAAGAGCAAAATTCAGAAGGAGATCTGGATGCCCTTCTGTCTCTCCCAAACAAACATCAAAATTAGAAGGCAAGCCTGGAGTGCGGAGCGCGAGTGCCCCAGGCGACGAGCGTCCGAACAGCCGTGCTCTCCGATTCAGACCCCTCTCCTGGATCGCAAGGAACTCCAAGCTCATGAATGAAATGTAGGATTCAGGCTGACTGGTCAAGAGCTACTAGGTTGACCAATGTCAATTCTGCAGTGAAAAGTATGATAGTTTTGCATTTTGAAATTTAAACCGTCATGGATGTGCTAGACCGCCCCAGAGATGTGTCTGGGAGTGGGCAGTGGGAAGGGACCATGCAATATTTTTCTTTGCCACCAAAGTAATGTGCGTCCACAGCTAACTGCACCGCAGAGGGGCTCGCTCCCTCCCAAATGAACTGGGATGCACAAATCCCCTTGGCCAGGGTCATACCCTGCCTGCATCCTGCTTCAGCCTAACTGGGCTGCAAAGTCGTCTTGCATCTTGATACGGTTTGGATCCAGGAGAGGGTTGGGGACCAACCTCGGTGGTGTCTGTCCTGCAGGCGAGGGCAGGCTCATGCCCGAGGGTCTGCGCACTGCCATTGGGGACATCCCACGCATTTGTGCCAGGCTGGGACGTCACAAGAGGCTAAATAAAGCAGCTGAATAATGCATGTTTGCCACTGGGAAAAGGGCCAGTCCCGCTGCGGGCAAGTTGGCTACTGGAATGAGGGGAGCTATTTGGTGGTATAAATCCCCCCTTGCGTTACACACTGCAGAGAGACACCATTTTTGAGAGACATAGGGTCGGGGAGAAGCTTCCTACAGAATCATTGTGAAGATGCTCTGTTTCCATTTAAACAGAAATAACAGCAGAGTCAGCTTTTCCTCTCAGCAAAGAGCTCAGGTTCAGCAGGAGTCCACCAGCGAGGAGAAATGCTTATGTATTCAAGTGAAAGTCTGCAGAATCTCTTTATTTTCTTTGGATGCAAATAGAAGAGTCTTCAAGCCCAGCCAGATAAACACCCAAACTGACTCAGAAGTCAGCACCATGTGATTCCTATAAAAAACATGCATTTCAATTCAAGGCAATTTTTAGTTTATTTCTGTTAAAAGATTATTTTATATTGGGGCTCCTTAACTTTTGTCTTAGTTTCTGCCTTTTTTTTATATTATTTCTTTATTTAAAATCCCAGGCACAGACAAAAACTTGATGGGGTACTAGGTATGGGATAAATCCATCATTTGGAGGCAAGGACACTGGAAGCAAGGTCAGAGCACAGGAAGGCAGCGCAAGTCGACCCGCAGCGTCGCATCATGTGAGAGCTCAAAGGTAGCCAGCAGAGAGGATAAGTGTACTGAGGCAATTACTTTCCATTGAAAGACTTAGAAAAAGATTGAAAGGCAACAGAGTGAAAATGTTAGGAATTAGACAACACAGAAACAAAATGCAAGACTAAGAGGAACATATTACTTACAGTGAGTATATATGTCCATTAAGTAACAGGTCATGCGAAACATCAGTTTGGGCATATGTGAAGAAATGCTTCATTGTAAATTCTTCTTAACAGTTAATATTGTATGTAGACTGCAACAAAGCAGCCCAAACCTGTGCTCTGCAAACACAGAGCTTTCTTGAGATTGCAGAATGGGATAGGAACAATAAATAAATCCTGATATTTTTTCTGAAAATCCAAGTCCCATTCACGCGTAATGATGCAGTTACAAAGGACAAGGCAAAACCTACAACTCCATCTCAGAATGCTAAGACACTTGCCATTGCCTCTCCTTGTTTAAAATAAATGAGTCCAGTCTTGAAGGCAAAATTCCCATTTACCATGCAAAAGCTTTGCATGTAGCATATGCCCAAAGCTTCGGACTGAATTCAAGCGTTATGTTTAAAAGGATGGACTTTTTTCATTAATTCTTTGAAATTAATGGCAAGCCAATAATGAGAGACTTGGTTCAAAACTGTGTCTTAAAAGATTTTTCTACCTTCATCAAGCAAACCTAAGAATGTCTCCCTTTTTTGGTTAGCGATAGCAGCTATTATCCCGTTTCAGCTGGAGCAGAAGGCACAAAGACAAGCTTTTTTTAAGGGTATCTCAGTGGGGAACCTGTCACTTGAGCCAAATAGCAGAGCTGTGAGAAATTAGAGTCGATGTATAAGTAGAGATATCTTTGGGGGTCGCGGGGCTGGAGGCAGCAAGGGGAGAGCGGCAGTCAGCACGGCGCAGCGGGGGCCCTCGCTGAGCGCTGCTCGCTCTTCCCCACTAATGGCCCAAGAAATCAGCAAATAACGAGCTACCGTTTTCTAAATATGCTATAGCAAGATCAGCTGAAATATGCTTTGTGTAAAGTGAGTCAATAGGACGCAGATATCCTGGCAACTGTGATGTATGTTTGACTGTTTTAAAAATACTGGATGAGGCTTAACATCTACCTCTCGCCAGGTCTTGGAAACCCCAGCAAAGCAAAAGGTGCAGTTAGCTCCATTCCCACTGCGCATGCTTTCCATTCACAGCTAAATGCAGCTGCGGGCCCACTAATTATATGGTTATCAACCTAAAAATGCCACCACAAATAATTGTATCTATAGTCTTGCATCCACAGTTTTGTATTGAAGGTCACTCAGAACATAGGCCGTAAACTCAGGTCATCAGCTGACATTAAGGACTGCTATTTAGTCTAGCTAAAAGCCTTGCCTGTAATTCAGGCTGCTTCCTCTGCAAAACAAATTATGAAATAGTCAAGAAGTGATATTGTACATGTCTGTGTGTGTATATAAGTTCATTGCAAAGTTTTCTTTCCCAGGTGTGTACGTTTTACTATTTCAGAAAATAAACACGACCCAGATGTTCCAGTTTTGACCTTTTACTCTTAGGTGGGAGGAGGAGTTGCTATTGCTTTAAGCTTATTCACATAATTACAGACTGTCTGAGCAGTTGATCAGGCATAATTTGTAGTCAGGCACTTCCAAGTCAGCAAGTCACATTTTTATCACTAAATGAGAAAGAGAAGACTTTCTTAAAGTTACCACGTTTCATCTTCAGGGATCATAGGATTAACAGCGCAGACTTGTGTAGGTGTGATGCTGCAGAGAAATGGGGATAAAACATTTAGCAAGCCAAACGCCTGGCTTACCACTCGGCCAAGTTTATCTGCGAAGGGCAGCAGCCTCCCTTTCCCAGCTGAAGATTTCTTTACGAGAAGCAAAGCGGCTGCTTCCCCGGTGCCAGCGGCCGGAAGCGGCTGTTCAGCACCAGGCAGGATCAGTAAACAGAAACACAGAAAAGGAAAAGGAAGCATTAGCAGCCCGAGCGCTCATGATTTATGTTTTGCTAAGCTCAATTAAGTCCCTGGCCAGACCTAGTTCATACCACGTCCGTTTACACAGGCACGGGCCTCTCTATTTACTCTTCTTCCCAATGAAACCCAACTGCTTACTTTACCAGAACGTATATCTTAAATAGAAAGGTCTTCCATCATAGGCTTTGTAGCTCGAACTGAGAAATTGGGGTTGGGGCACAACGTGGCGGAGGTATCAGCACGCTCTGTCCACCTGCCACAAGTCTGTTTTTTCCATATTTACCATTAGGTGCACTGCAGCAACATGAAGCTCGGTGCACTAAAAAAGGACCTAGTGGCATCTTTTGCCTGTGGGAGAGCAGTTTGCTTACTAGATTGGGAAAGGTGCAGTTTGCCTGTGCCACTAATGGATTCAAGTGTGCAAAATCAGATCAATGCCCAGCCATTGCCTGGAATAAGTGCGCAAATCACCCGTTATTTCCTTCGATGCAGTGACGCCCTTGCATTTTGGTTGGTGTCCTTGTGCACACACGCACACGTATCGCCATGGTCATAGTTAAGCCCCGCGTGGCATTGCGCTGGGGCTTAATCCCACACAGGTATTTGCAGCGTAATTGCTTGGGGAGTGCATTGGTTTGGCACTAGCTCTGCAGGTGCATTCGGAAGCAGCAGGTCGTGGGATCGCAGGAATTTTCTGTCCCTCCATCCGCTTTTCTCCCAAGCGAGCTGCTGGAGAGAGCGTGAAGCTCTGGAGCTGCCCTGCTCGCTTTGAGCAGGGCAAGCCAGGGCGCTGACAGCCGGCCACCAGGAGGTTAATTTTACGTTCCTTTTCACCCTTTGACTAGTGAACCCAGTTTCCTCTGCTCTGCTATAACTTTGCTGGCTGAAATGTCGGCCAGCAAAAATGATTTGCTTTCAGTGTCACATGCAGCCCAGTCCTCTGTTATGTTAAGCCTATTGAAAGATAAACTTCGAGATCAAAGCAAATTTCTGTTCCCATGGTTTATTTCATCCAGACTTTGGAAAGCTGTGGGCACTATGTGCTATAGATTTACTCCTACGGAGTCCTCTGTTGTTTATCCATTTTACTCATTCCATCTGTCAGACCATCTGCCAGCGTGACCCCGTTTTTTTCTTTTCCCCCGCTTTGCGTTACAGGTCCACACATTTCGAGGTCCACACTGGTGCGAATACTGTGCCAACTTCATGTGGGGTCTCATTGCTCAGGGAGTGAGATGTTCAGGTAGGTCCTAAACTTGCTCTGGAAATGGTCAGCTATGCGTACACCTCCCTCCTTGCATATGTACAGCCCATGAGCCCTGCGGGCAGGATGTGTAGGGATGGCTGTGCACAAGCTTAGCATGTAGCACATGGCCAAAGCTTCGGGCTGAATTCAAGTGTTGTGTTTAAATGAATAGAAATCCCCCTGACATCTCTCCGATGGCACCTTGGTTTTGCCCAGGCCCAGGGTGCAGGCTGTGAATCCTTCTTTAGGTTTTTGCCTGGAAATGTTGGCCATAAACTTGGCTTCATAACTCATCTTTTAGCCACCAACTGTTGAAAAGTGCCGTTGTCTGCCAAAAAAAAAAAAGTGTCACCTGTTTCCTATAAAAATACCATGTCTACAAGTCTTAAATATGCCACCTGGAGGGAGAGCAAAAAATATGACCTTCGATGTCCCAGAAGGATTTGTTTTCTGGTGCCTCTGAACTGTATTAGCATTTTAATGGCTTTTTAATTATTTTAAATGTGTTTGTTGTAGTGTGAAAAAGAATGCAACAATCGTTAGCTTTTTGATTCAGGAACTGAAATCGCATTTGGTGCCTTGCAGATGCGTTTCGTAGCTTCATTCTTTTCTTCAGCTGACTGTGTGGCCGTATTACCTTACCCTGCCCTAACGTCTGCAGGGTCCTGAACTCAGGCTGGCACCTAGCACGTTTGACCCCAACATCTGCTTTGCCGGGGGGTGGGAGAGATGACTATTACATACAATTCAGCCACCAGTTTGAAGAGTCAAAATACCTTTCAGAAATGTAAAGTATTTGGGAGTGCAGCTGCAGTTACTGCAACATCTTTTCTGCCTGTAGATGAGTGATGGTAAGGCAAAGGGTGTGAAAAGAAAGTATAAAAAAAAAAGAAGAAAGAGGAGTAACTATTTGCTTTTCAAGCTATTTGATCTTAAGCGCAAGATCAAAAACTGATCCATGTAGAAACTGGCGCTCACTGGTGCATAGAGCTGTATTTTTTGTCTTCCATAAAATATTAAACTTATGAAAAGGTGTTTTTATTTAGTATGAAACATAATACTTCCTCTCATTAAATTACTAACATTTAACTCTAAGTAGACAGATGCATTTGCATTTAACTTCACTTGCTTGGAAAAGAGCACTGAAAACAGTGCAGGGAGGATCCTGCCTGCAGCTGCTCACATTTGTTTGGATTTCAGCAAACAATAGTGCATTATCCAATAATCACTGTATGCAGAAGCACACAGAACCCCTCAGTTCCATTTAATGGGTAGGTGTGTTTGTAGTGAAGATCCGATTTTCCGTGATTATTATTTTATAGGGAATGCTGCTGAAATGTTTGGCAAGTAGGAGTTGTGTTTATGCTTTGAATGACTCCAGCTGTAAATGTACATGAAAAAGCTGTAACTGAGTCACCAGCGAAGTGATGAGATGAGGGTGCCGAGGCCGTGACCGAAAGGCAGCACGAAAAGAGGGGGACTTCAGGAATAAACGCGTAGAGGAAGAACTCTCTCTCAGAATTAGTGTGAATTGGCTAATCTGGCCACCCTTGCTTGCAGACTGCGGGTTGAACGTGCACAAGCAGTGCTCCAAGTACGTGCCCAACGACTGCCAGCCGGACCTCAAGAGGATCAAGCGAGTGTACTGCTGCGACCTGACCACGCTGGTGAAGGCCCACAACACGCCGCGGCCCATGGTCGTGGACTCGTGCATCCGCGAGATCGAAGCGAGAGGTACGTACGGGCCAGGAGCCGAGCTGTGGCTAAAGCGCTCTGGAAAGCAGTAGGCGCGAGGAAGTAAAGGCGAGCTGAATTGTGTGCCAAGGTAGGACAAAATTGCATGTTCCTGTACGTTGAGGAGAGGATGAGAAGGGCTCTTCTCGGAGAGGTGATACACTGCTTTGCATCAGCTAGTGAAATTAAATCGTGGCATTTCATAATGCAATTTACTGGAATGCTTCTTGAAAAACATGTCAAAACATGTATTATGTTACACTTTTGAGAGGAGTGAACTTTAAAGTGAACTTTAAGTTCATGGTTATGTGTCTTTTTTCATTACTTTTGTTTTCTTTTAGCATACCTAGAGACACTTCTAATTTCGGGGTAATCAGTTTAAATCAAGCCTGTTATTAACAACCTTTCAGGGCACCCGGGGAGGGAGAACACAAGTGAATGGAAGTCACTGAGCCGAATGAGGGCACGGGCTGCGGCATTGCGTGCTGTACCGCAAGCTGCTCGGGGCAGCCCCGGGCGCAGATATCCCCTGCAAGACAACGATCAGATCGTGCGTCTTTGCTTTTGATGGCAAATGTGTATGGCGTGGTACCCAATAAGCCAAATTTCCCCAGTTAGTCATAGCCTTAGCACAGAAATCTCATAATGTGGAATTCGTGGCATCGCAGTAATCTGCATGGCAACACATTGATACCAGCCATGGGGATTTCAAAGACGCACATCATCCCCTGAAATGGATGAAAGATTTACAGTTAAATCCCCTGCACTGCTCTGTAAATCTCTGCCAGGATTATATCAGCATCACAGGGACACATGGAAAGAGTAGTTGGATCTAAGAGAGAAGAGCTTTACTGAGTCAGATGAAACAGCAGGAAGCTGTGCTGCATTTGAGATATAAATACCTGCTTGTGCATTTCTTGATTAAGAGAAATCTGCCCACTGTCTCTTCAACATCTCTCCATTTCCTTAATGGCTGTGAAGCTATTAACCTCTTTCAAAATGCTGATTTTGTTCCTCAGCAAGCCAAGTGTATTGGATGTAAGTTAGCGTGGGGCATGGTCTAGAAGGAGCTCTGGATTAAAACAAGTGACTGTGTTTGGGAACAGCCTGCTCTGCCGGAGCCGCTTTTGGGAGGGCTTGGGAAAGGTGGGAGAGCAGCTCTGCAGCGGAGCAGGAGCAGGGCAAGGGCTGCCTCCCTCTTGTGCGTCGCTTGTGCCCAGCTAAGGGTGACAGCAAAGCTGGGAGCAAGTGTGATCTTGGGGGAAGGCATTCTCTGACTTGCATCGCTGTTTATCATTGAGCAACCTGTAAGAAGAGCTTTAAAGCTCTCCTAATGGTACTTAAATACAGAAAATTCTCCCAGATATGTTGCAGTATGTCACGCCGATGCGAAAGGCGACACAGGTAAAATGAATAATTCATTAGAATACTGTATGCCCTAGCATTAGCAAATTGCATTATTTTCTACTAATATTATCAGTTGTATTCCTAACAATATTAGAAAATTCAAGTTTTAAAGTTCTTTAATCCTTCAGAAAACAAATTTAAACTACCTTGATTCTTCCTCAAATGCTCTGAAGTTTAACATTGAAATGAAGATTTTTACTATACTTGTTAGACCTACACTTACTTCAGGTTTGTTGGTTTTGAGAATAAATATTTGTTGATTGTTAAAGTTTACCAAGAACTTCATATTTCAGGCTTGAAGTCCGAGGGCCTCTACAGAGTTTCCGGCTTCACTGAGCACATTGAAGACGTGAAAATGGCCTTTGATCGAGGTATAACTTTATTTTTTTTTTTTTAATTATTGAAGCTTTCAGTTCTAGGATTTTTAGTTATTTTCATATTTGCATTGGGTACCATGATAATGAAGCCAGTATATATGCAGAAATCCAGAAAGCAGCCTGTCTTTTTGATTTCCTAAATAAAATTACAGTACTTGTCATAAGAAGAAAATGCTATTTTGTAGTTAGAAAGAATAATTAAATACTCAATAACTAAAGGCAGGCAGAAAAGCTATGTGCTCGGGTGACAGGTTGATTGCTCAACCCAGCAACACAGTCCAGGTCCCTCGTTCAAGTGTGAGCCTAGATAGGACCAAGGAAAAGGTGTTGGTCCTGTTTTAGCAGGCTCACTGCTTTATTACGTGATGAGCCGTTTATGATTTTAAGAACCAGGAACTCCAGCCCGGGCCTCGGTCCGCGTGTGACCTCGTCACCGCACTGTGCACCCTTTCCGTGTCTGCACAGGAGCCCGCAGGAGCTGTAGTGGGATTAGCTGCGCAGCATATGGAAAACCTGTGATGGTTTAAACATTGCCTCTTAGTCATCGTCACTGTCCTGGTAGCCCTTCTGGCTTGATTTGACTCATTACCTTAGCTCTGGCCATGCAAGCCATCTCTGCATACAGGATTAATTTTAGTTTATATTAACATGGAAGCACTGCAGAGCTTCACGCAGGGGTAACACACTTTCAGATGCAACATTTCAGTAGACATGTCAATATTTGTCTCTCTTCCCATAAAGAGTGTCTTCCCTCCTGTTCGATTTTTTTCAAAAGATTCTATCACTACATATACATGGGTCAGGCTATATATGGGGGGGGCTGCATTGCCATGGGGCAGGGACTGGTGGCCCCAGGCTGGGCTGCAGCAGTTTCTGGGACCCTGACCGTGCTCAATAGTTGTGTTTTAGAGGCAGATCGCCGTGCAGGTCCCCTTGGCAAGGAAAATGCAGCGGCATAGGAAGGAATTCCTTAGATGATTTCATCAAATAATGAGACAACCTTTGGAAAAGGCTGCATATTTTATAATAGTGTTGGGCGCTGCAGTTGTGAACGTGCACACACAGGTGAGGACTGGAGGCAGCTGTGGCGTGGCTAGGAGAGATGCTAAGGGACAGGCTGTTCTCCTAGGCCGAGCTCACTGCACGGCACCACCGCAGGCAGCGCTGCGGAGAGGATCACACAGCCCCGACGCGTCCCGCTGCTCCTCCAGGCACATCTGAGCTGACCACCTCTTTTTGTATTAATGGTCTCCCCAGCCGAGCATCCTATCCTGGAAGTTAGCTCTCAGGACGAGAATGGTAGCCCACCGTAGCCCACCGTACATTGTTTTGGTCCAGTAAAGCTGCGGTACTTAGCCCTAAAACTGGGAGAAGTTGGCCTTCCTCTTGTCTAAACCAAGGCTCCCTTCCCAGGCCAGCATCGGGTAAATGGCCCTACTGTAAATGGGAGCAGGGCCCTCTCACACACTGACAATGTTCCATTTTAGTGCCTTTTATAACGCGAATGGGAGGAATAATGTGGATTTATCTAATCTCGTGAATGCCGGTGCTGTGGGACAACAGTTGCTCCCTGTGCGCATTGTTGGGCCCGGCCGCCTGCGCGCAGCGAGCCGCTCTCTGTGCGGCCTGGCCACAGAGGTGCCCTTGTCGCGGCCGCCTGGTACTGCAGTAGCAGCGCTTGCGCCAAGCACTGCGCTCTTAAACAGCGCATGGGAGCGCTCAGAGGCGTCCTAGCACCTGCTCGCCTTCCTGCACCTGAAAACCTGCTCAGTTCCCAAGCCCACAGAAAACCACCGGGAAGCATGTTAGCTTGAAGGAGGCTGTGCGATAAAAGGAGAGCATTAGGGACAAGTAAATGAAATGGAAGCGTAATCCAGTATTCAGAGGGCACGGCTTAGGTTTTAAGAATGCAATATTGATTCCGTTTCCTTCTCTATTAAACTTTTCAGCTATTTATGTGGTTTCCAAAGTTAGCTGAAACCTTCACCAAACAGAAACTAGAATTTCCTTGACTTGAGATATCCAAACTTCAGCGTAACACCACCAATTATATTGAAACACCCTAAAGTAACAAGAAAAGAAAGTTGGAGGGAGAACTAATTTTATAAAGCTTAAATGAACTAAATATTTGTTACCCAGTATAAGAAAGGTTGCATCAACACATAGCCATTGCAATAATACTGAAAGTGCTTAGTACCATCTGTGGAAAGTTATTGTACTGAACACTTAAAAGGACAGGTGTGGAAATACCACATAAAATATATGTAGATTGACAGTCTGTCAGCACAGATGTAAAATATGTCATGCCTTTACCTGCAATGAATTATTCTCTCCTTCTTAGTACTCTGAATTTGACATATGTTTTAACACAGTACAAATCCATGAATTTGGGGAGGACAGTGAAAGAAAAAGAAAAGACGATCCAAAATCTACCAAAGGGAAGAAAACATTTTCCCTTAGATACCTACTGCAGAAGCACAGAAATACTGTAGCAGGCCTATCATTATGCTCACTGTAAAGAAATTGTCAGTGCATTTCCAGTGGATCTGTATTTGTCTCTGAAGTGAAGAGAAAAATCTTTGACTCGGGAGTTGCTGCCTTTTTCCTGCAGTAAGCACACAGATAAATAAGAGACATGTTTGAAGTACATTTCCCGTAGCTGAAGTGCCCCTTTAAGGGAGCGTGCTGTGCTGCTTTGTAAAAGTGCTAAATAAATAACACTTCCATTTAGTGTGCTGGTGACCTGGATAATAGATGCAACCTTCTCCTTTACTCTATCTGTTCTGCGGCAGCTGCTGCCTCCTTGAAGGTATCTGTTTTCAGAGGAGCATTTTGAGTGCTCAGTGTCCATCAATTAAATAGAGCTCTCTGAATGACGCTTTATAGCACTAATGCTGCCGAGCCTGGAACGTGGGGATTAAACAAAAGATTGGGACAGGGTAAACATTCTCCTAGGGGTTATTGATGCTGTATTAAATTAAATGCTGATGGATGTATTCAGACTGCTCAGCTGCATCAAGAAAGGCTGCTTGTTTTAAACACTTAAGTACATAATCTCCTCTTGATGAGAATATGTAGCGCTATTAGTCTTAATGAGAATTATGTGCGCACATTGGACAAGACACATCCCTACAAGATTAATGTCCCAGGTTTGTATAAAATGTCTGCAATCAATATAAACTGTTTTAACGCTGCTGTGGAAGCCTTCATCACCATCACAGGAGCAGTGCATCAAGCACACCCACTCATCCGTCTCCATCGGGGCATGTCTACAAGCGCTGGCAGCGACGGGTGCATTTACAGCGTGTCAGCAGCCCAGCTCGTCCTGTAGCTCCTGGCACGTGAAGCAGGCTCGTTTCCGTCGCTTCCATCGCTCCGGCAAGCCCAACCTCGGCTGGCCCAGTTAACTGTAGCGTCCTGACGTTTTCAGGTCTTTATCCTTGCTGCCTCCTGTGAAGGGAGTTGTGTTACCTTCGCTGTACAAGTGAGACCTGGGAGCTGAGGAGCAGAATTGGCCTCAGAGCAGGCTGAGGAAAAGCTGGGAATTGCACCCAGGCAGCACCTGTCCCTGCGTGAGCAGGACCCGGCCTTGTCTTCCTAGTGGCAGGTGGTAAAGGGACAGGCCCGAGGAGGGGACAGGCTCCCTTCCTTAGAGCAGGGGAGGGCAGCAGTTTCTCCAACTGCAGAAAGAAAAATGTGGGCATCAAGGTGTAAGATAGAATAGAAATTCAGATGTCATTCAAATGCAAAAAATCATTTTAGTTCATGTAGTTTTTGTAATTTCACTTCTTGCAAGACAGGGGATTATTAGCATCAATTATAAATTTCAAACTGGGAATTAAAAGTGCTCTGTAAAGGAGTTTTGTATTACAATACATGGCTAACAAAAGATATGTCATTTTGGTTTCATAAGTCATTCATTTAGCCATTCATCCATTACATCTATCCATATTTGTGTAAATGAAGTTGTAGTCCACATTTCAGAATACTTAGTGTAGCTAGATGTCATAGCACTTCTCTTTAAATTTGAATCTGTGCTGCAAACAAATAATTAAAATAGGATGACATTAGAGGAATATCAAAATAATAAGAATGCCTTGGGACTGATCAACATGAATAGACTGGCACAGGACTTACGAAAGCTGGTGGCTACTCCCAATTTTGCTTCTGGTCTCCTGAGGAATGTTGGAAATTGATGTCATTTTTCTGTGCTTCCACTTTCCAAATTGAAATAAAAACAGTGCTTCATACTCCTTTGCATTGTGAGATCTGCAGATAAAAGATACAACATCAAAGCAAGCTATTAATGGCTTATTTTCAGCATGTAATAAATGGGCCAAATTCAAAGCATACATTATTCAGCATGAGCTTCCACTCCACACTAACTCATCATATGTGAGATGGCACACTGTAGAGATATAGTCAATAATCACCAGCTTATCTAAAAGACACGAACAAATAAATTATTTACTAAATGCTAAGGAAATTACCATTTCTCATTCATATACTTGGGATTTTTCAGCAATATATTCTCCCTTAAGCTTCATAAATGCTTTCAGTTTGTTTTTTTCCGTGTCAGACTGGACACTAAATCTGAATTAGAAGCCTAGCCTTGTGTCAGTCAGAATTAGACTGTTTTCAAAAAGATTCCTTTCTCCTCTTCTAGATGGTGACAAGGCTGACATTTCTGCCAATATGTATCCAGACATAAACATTATTGCTGGAGCACTGAAGCTTTACTTCAGAGACTTACCAATTCCTGTGATCACCTACGACACCTATTCCAAGTTCATAGATGCAGCAAGTAAGTATTGCCTAGCAATTTGTACTGCTCTTTAATTATACTTACTGTTTATAAAGATGCCTACATTAAAGGAAAAGCCAGCAAACTGGAAACAAGGACACTGTGCTGTTCATTACTTCCCTGCCATGTGCTTTTGCTCACATGAAACTTGCCTGACTGTTGGTGCAGCAGGGACCAGCTATAAGTGAAAACAATGTGAAAAAATCTAGAGGGTAAAAATAGCTCCCTAGTTTCGGAAGGTGTGGTTTCCATACAGCCAGTGAAGCTACCCCTCGCCCTGGGCTGGGACTGTCAGTGGAAGTGTTCGCTCTTTGGTTCGGTCAGGCACGGATCAGCACGATAGGGCACCCCACCAGCACCCACCGCACAGTTGGGGTGTCTTCCCCCGTTAGGACCCTGCAGCACGTAACCCATGTGGGATAGGAAGGGGCAGCAATGAGCTCTGCAGGGCCTGCAGGCAAGGGGTGCACGCTGTCGGGGAGGGCAGCAGCATTCAATGCTCTGCTCCTACAACAAGGCTGGCAGAGAGCAAGACATGAGATTTGCCTCCGGTTCTGCTCCCCGGGCACACAGGAGCACACACGATGATAGTCACTCATCAAAACGCAGCAGATGGAATTGCATCAAAATGAGTTTATCGGTGAAGATTTAGAAGATCTGAGATCTCTAAGCAGTAGCATGCTTTCTTCTATAAATGTGTCCTGGGAGATTCTGAAATGGCACAAGGACAGGCAACAGGATCAGTGCTGTGTGTGCATCTCCTGGCTCCCCTTGCCTTCTGACTTACCCACCACCACACATGCCCCTCTCTTGCCCGCTGGTGCCCCTCTCACTGCAGGCAAACTGTTCTTGCTTGTCACTAGTCCTATTAGTAACATGGTTTGAGGAAGCAATTCCTATCATGTCAATTGACCAACCTTTTAAAATAAGATTTTTATTCTTCTAATTCAGACACTTGGTGCTTTTTTTAATTAAAAGTCATGTAACAGATACAACTCTTAACTCAGTTCACAACCTAGGAATCTATATTTTTCATGTAAAATGCATGTAAACCTGGCTCACATTTTCAGAAAGATTGCCAAACAGTCTTAAAGAAACATCAATGATCTCAGATCACTGATTTATACTTGCATATGTAAGTATGTTTAGCTATCTTTCTTTGCTTACATAATGCTGCAGTGTCTCTAGCAAAACTTTAATATAGTTCAGTATACTCAAGCAGTCGCCAAAGCACATGCCAGCACTCCATCTCTTTTTGAAAACTACGGTAGGTAATCTCATCTAAGATTTTAAAGAGTCAATTCCAAGCAGAGTATTATGAAGTAGTTATGAAGCTTAGCTACTGTAGATATACAAACCTGTAGCTAGATATGCTGACCATAGTGGTAGACTGTTGAATGGTCTTTGTTACTTATTTTTAAGACTATTTTTTCAGGTTGCAAAATAAGCTCCTTATTTATATGTTTAATATTAAGTCTTACAAGTACAGTCAGTGGCTTGTTAATGATTCCATAATAATATCTCAGCTTCCTGAATTACTTCCTGTTTACAAAAGTGAAGTCATATTAACATTAATTGTTTGTTGTTTTATAGAAATCTCCAATCCTGATGAACGACTAGAAGCAGTCCATGAAGTGTTGATGTTACTCCCTGCTGCTCACTATGAGACACTTAGATACCTAATGATTCATCTCAAAAAGTGAGTTAATTAGCATGCAGGAGAAGTTTGGGGAGCTTATGAATTTTCTGCTTTGAAAGAGAGAGATTGCAGAAAGTGCAAATAATGCTCCATTAGGGCACCACCACTAAAGCAATTAGCTTACAAATGAACAGACAAGCTGTGTTTGTGTAAATGCATAGAAGCTGTGTGCATATATAGCATAGCTTCTCCTCTCAGCAAATCACTGTGAGCAACAAAGAGTTAATTCAGATTTGTCACGTCTCTCTGAGGTAGATAATATCTGCAAAATACCAGAATGCTAGTTACTTTAGGGATGTGTTAGAAGCGCCGTGGCGAGTCATTTGATCATGCTTTGTTTCTTGGCTCCCCTTATCTTCAGATTTGTCCTCCTGAACTATAACCCTAAAAGGAAAGAGCTGCCTCTACTAGTTGTTTGCTAACATCACAGTTAAGCCAAGAATCAAGAAGGGTCTATTTTTATACTACAAGTAAAAAGCTATACAGGCACTTAATAGTTATTTCATATTTCTTCCAGCTTCAAACACACTCTGCCTTATTCACTTTCCAAAGATGTGAAATTTGCAAAAGTACTTAAATTCCATTTTGAAAGGGAATTTAGTGCAATATTTTCACAGTTTTTAGCTAGATAGCAAGGCAAATTATGAAATGCACCGAAGAGAGATAAGATGCCTCCCCCACTCATTTCAAGCGAGATGTTTTTTCAAAAGCATTCTAAGGCCACTTTGCTATTTGGGCATCTAGATACTTCATAAAGTCTTGCTTGTAATTTTTTGAATATTGAATCTGGGTAAAGACTGGCACTATCATTTTAAAGTTGCCCTTCACTTAAGGATATATTGCCTGAGATGTGTGCCTTTTCTCTCATTAATGTTTATGAGATACTTGGAAACAACAAAAAGGCGGGTAAAGGAGATATAAAACTGTCCACCTTTGTCACAGCAAATCTTTGATCATCCTTCTTGGCTGTACCATTATTTGTAACTACTTGGCTACAAGTGGGGTATTTTCTGTTTTTGAGACAGGCTTATTAATACCGACCTGGAAAAAAAAAAAGACATCAACTCACATAAGACTGCATTAGAGACCTTCTGTGAAATGCATTTCATGCTTAATCAGGTTCTCATTATGCAGAGACTTCTCATTTGGAATTAACTCAGGTTATTACACTGAGTAATTTTTTCTTTGGATGAGACATTACCTGGGAATGCAGGAGCTTCTTTGGACTCTGCAGAATTGGGATGTGTGAGCATCAGCCCCTGCTCAGCACATATGCCTAGACAATTCAGGATGAACCACATTTGCACATCAGCCTTGAGGAAGGCCTCTGCAGACTATGGACAAGCCAGGGAGCCACGTACAGGATCGGTACTTGCATGTCCTGAGAACGAATTTCTAAAGCTAAGAATTGACTTGCCTTTCGTCTTCATGAACCGCAGAACAGGCATTTCAGCTGTTGAGCTGAACTGCTGTGAAGACAAAAAAGATCCAAAGAGATGATAAATCTTTCCCTCTCAGATACTTGCAAGTCACGTAATGGACTTCCTTTGATTTTCCAAGTTATAGTTTTCAGCATCAAGTGCCTGTCTGTTCCTGCAGACACTCTGCCACAGAGATCTGAATGAGAGAGGAAAAGCTCCTTTAAGTTGCAAACATGCTGTTCAGTGGTTTAAACACCAAGTCCCAATGCCAGCCCCATAGATCCTGCACAAAAAAAACATGCACTGATATCAAGGAGTCTGTTGGGGTAGGGACTGCAGAATCACAGCCTCTGCACTGGCATTGTGTTTCAGGAGGAAAGAAACTGCACCAAGTTCTTGTCATATGCACTTCATAATTCTTATCAGGCAGAAGGACACTAAATCCAGCTCAGTCAAAGAACAATAAGTTGTTTATTGCTTTTGAAACATAAGAATTTCCTTTCCTGGATCTATTTATTGCCCTTCCTCCTCCTCTATTGAAAGAATAGCCTAGCCTAGTCAAGAAAAATTGGCAGAAGATGGTATCAGCAATAAAATATGTCTGCCAGTCAATTAATTGTTTGCAGTTTAACTTGCAGAGCCGTCATCTTCAGTCCAATAGGAATGTTCTTTCCAAGAACTTTTTACTCAAAATTGGAGCAAATATAATAGAAAGAGCAGCCTGCTGTGCAGTGAAGTACACACTCAGGAGATGCTTGTCACTGCATAGCTGCATCTCTGCTGCACACTGACACAGAAGGAAAGCTGAGGAGTTATTCACATGTGCAGGAGTGGCAGCGCCTCAGCCTCAGCCTCGATTTGCCTTTTCTCCCTGCACACATATGCTGGAAGATGCTGTGATGGGGCAAGGGCAGGTTTCTGTCCTCCTGAAAGCCAGCAAGAACTGTTTTTTTTCTGTGCTTCTCTTAGCCACTCTTTGAGGAGAGCTAATAGTAGAGGCAAAATCTAATCTTACTTGGACCTTGCAAACATGGGAAGACCCAGGTTACCTCATTTGCTTTCAGTCTATTTGCGTTCCCATGATGGCATGAGGAAATCCACTGTCCGCTGCTATCAAATGAGAATTGATATGGCCAGAGGCAATCCTAGCTATTGCCATGAGAGCTGCCTCCAATACCAGACGTGCTCCAGCCTGGCAGAGGAGCTGTGGAGGGAGGACATGTCAGAATTGGCCTGTGCTCTACTTAATAACAGCAAATGTCTGGTCCAGAAGGGACCATGACCTACTCAGTGTCTGGGACTTTGTCTCTGTAATGCAGTGTGAAAACACTCTTAGGAGTGAACACAAATGCTGGAACAACATCAGTGTGAGCCAGCTGTGCTGCTGACATGAAACCCTGGAGCACACCTTGCATTTTCCAGTAGACCTTAGGGTTTCCTGCTCTGCAGCATGGTCAATCCCTGGCAGTCTCTGCTGCAGCCTTGTAGCCCATCTCTCCTTGTATTTGCACTACAAGGCCTGTGTCGGGGGGAAGAAAACAGCCTGGGCTCCTTCCTAGAGGTAGCTGTGTTCCCTGTGAAGGATAGATAGCATTTGTAGCTGTCTGACTTCTAGCTGGATGCAGGCTGCCTACAGAGAAATCAACACAGGCCTGGAACGGAGTTTCCAGATTGCTCCAGGTTTCAACCTGCTCCCAAAGTACAGGAGTAGCACAATAACTCGCCTGTTGGCCCAAGGTAGCCAGCAAATCCAAAATCCATAAACAGGTTCCCTGAAGGCTGATATTCCTTGTCTGGGAGCATGGGGGGCATGGCCAGCTAAAAGAAATGTGTCCATACCGAGAAAGCCCTTGCCTATCCGCAATGTGATGCACACAGAGTCCAACATGCCACAGAACTATGTTTCTGCACATATGGGAATGCTTTGTACGTCATAGTGTAAACTGTGATTTTGCTCTTAAAAAAAAATTCTAACTAAATTCGAAAACTCTAATCTCATACCTTAAATTTTAAACACATGGTCAAATCACCTAAGAGTTGCAGGAGGGGTGTTCAAAGGAACTAGAATATACGGTCCCACCACAATTGCATTGGATTGTTGTGGAAATAGTTAGAAAGTAATTGAGTGTACATAAAAAATGCTACTGAAAAATACCATTATCTAGCAATATTTGATATGAAGCAGGACTACAGAATAAAGATACAATATGTTATTTTCTTTTGGCAAGTAAACAGCAACTTTCTTTCTTTTTTTCTATTTTAGGGTTACTTTGCATGAAAAGGAGAACTTTATGAATGCTGAAAACCTGGGAATAGTGTTTGGGCCTACTTTAATGAGACCTCCAGAGGACAGTACCCTTGCTACTCTGAACGACATGCGGTACCAGAAGTTAATCGTGCAAATTTTAATAGAAAATGAAGATGTTCTCTTTTAGACCAATAGAGACATATCTTCATAGCCATTTATTTTGAAACAGTTAGTCTGAAGGAAAAATACATTTCTTAACAATTTTTAAAAAATAAAGGAAAAGTTCCTTGGCTGCACTTCAATTTCTGCAAAGTTGCAGATAAATGCCAAAATGCTTAGGGAAAGCCTATGTCTCATAGACATATGCCTCTTTGTAGAAGGGAAAAAAGGTCAGAAAAAATCCTCTTACCTTGTATCTTTTGCCTTGCCTCAGATGTATATTTGTTTTGAGAAGTTGCAAACAATTTTATTGTTAACTTATTAAGAAACACAAAACGTATTTTAATATGGCTAGAGAAGCAAAAAGGTACTTAATCAGTGTTACTTGTATACAGCTATACATTTTCCCTTGCCATAAGACATAATTATATATGTCAATTGTGAAACAGAACCTATATTATAAAGATATTTTTACTTTACCTAGCTGAAAGAATGGCATTTTATTTTAGCAAACTATAAACCAATGCGGTGCATTGATTATTTTCCACATAATTCTCTCCTGCATTTTTGCTATGATATATTGAAAACAATTACCACTAATGCAGTATTACCCTGACATACCTCTTTCATTGCAAATGTTGTAAAGGAGAATTATTTTCCTGTATGTATTCCAACTTTCTTTAGGTTTCTTTCTTTATATTTTAGGCACTGGCATTCTAAGATTGTATAGTACACTTTTAGCCATTTGCTATTTCTGAAAATGTACAGTATTTTGTCTATTTTTTTTTCTTTTTTTATTTGCTCCCATGTCAAGTATGGTATTGAGAATTTTCAAAAGTCCTGGTGGTAGTATCAGTTTCACATGCCAGATTTTTCTTGGATTGCAGTAATATGTAAGTTAAGTGATGCTGGGACACTGGATATTTTCTGGCCTTGTTGAAAAGTTAGCACTTTTTTGGGTTAATTATGAAGGATTTTTTTTCTGTAAAAATCAAGCTATGTTTTGTCATGTTTCTGTATTATGAACGTACAGTAAAACTGCTGGAAATGTAGGTATTTCTCTTGAATGTGTTTCCTGATGGTTTGTTTAAAAAAAAAAAAAAAAACAAGAATGTGTAAGAAATGTGGGAGTTGGTAAATTTAATTATTACCAAATTTTAATATGTTTCTCCCCTCACAAACATTGATCTACAGAGTTCATAGTCTAACTGCAACTTATTCCTAATGTTAAAACTTTCTCAGCATGAGATGTTTCTGCAAGCATAGCAAATCAGCATACTTTACTACCAAACTCAATTTCCAATACAAAGAAATATATAATAATCCCTCATCTTGATCGTTTGAATCATATGCTTGGTAACTCAGTGATGCAGTTTCCTGAATTATTTCAGGGAGCACTTGTTTCTATTCAAATTGAAAAATATGTGTAACTATAATAATGAAGGGAGGTGAAGGGTATTACTGTAAATTTGTTGTCTTCTAGAGAAATAACTAAGGGCTAGATAGATTAATCCTGACTGCAGAGCAAATGCTAAATAGTCTGAGTACCCAATACTTCTATAGATCCTCCTGAACTGTACAGGACTATTTGTTGTAGGTTATGTACTACTTAATACTGTCATAAAAATGATCTGGAAATGGTTTTATTTTGTGAAGTGAAATATGCTTTGTAATTTATGATAGTGTAAATGGAAGGAAAATCCCATTAAATGTGTTAAAAAGTTCTGGTGTCTGTCACTCTGACCACATGGCAAACTGCCAAAAGAAAATCAGTGCTAACTACTGTCTTGACATTGCTGGAAAGTCCTTACTTAAAAATAGTTTTACTGAAGGTCAGCAGTTTGAAAATGGTACTTAGATGTTCACACTACCACGACCAAGTCTATAAACACTTTTCTTTACTGAAGTCATTCTGAACCACCTCTCCGTAAAATTTCAAGCAAGCAAAGAATCAAAACATCAATCCAATGAATTCTCTACTGTTGAAGACACAAGGTTATCATAGCAGTTTTACACTTCCTTGAGTGCAGACATTTGACTGACAGTGATTTTCATTTTTTTCTATTCAGCTCAATAATTTCTTGATTTTTACAAGTGGTTTACTCAAATATTGGAACTGTACTTGAGTATCATTTTTGGTTTTGCAGAGAGATGTATAAGTCTATGCCATTGTGCTTCTGTTTGTCCCTTTACCTGCAGCAAATTGGTATGTTTGACATATTTCAGTCTGGGGCCCTTTTCACATGTCCCATCCCAAGAGTTCAATGACTGTACAAAACACTGTGTCCAGAAACACCCATATAAAGTGTTCATGGAGGGCAGAAGGTTCTAATCTTGTTAATCAGAGAAAATACTATGATCTGCACCTTAGACCACATATATCACATGAATTGTCAGTTCTTGTCTCAGGTAACTAACAGGGAGTGGACATCCTTACTGTGGAAGTAAAAGGATCTCATCCCCTCCATAGCTCGTTAGCGCTGCCTTGTGCTGCACACGCTTCGTCTCCAGTGACAGACTTACTGTGGCTGTCGCAGCTGCCCCTGCGGGTGAGCAGCAGCTCTGAGATCTGCCTGGGGAGCTTTGTCTGTAAAACAGACTGTGTGCTGATGTAAAAGGCAAAGCGTGTATATCCTTAATGCAAGCCTACAAACCCGTACATAGGAAACTGTTGTGTCTGACTGCATTATACCAGATCCTCTTCTTCCTTCAGAGTATTTAGCAGAATAGCCTGTCTTACCTCTCTGCAGGCACTGCTAGAGAGTAGAAAGAGCCATGTGAAAGGTGGTCCAGGAAGCTGGGCTGTAGCTTGTATAACTTCCTCTGTAGGTCACTTCACCTGAAATGACACTGGAGGCAAGTTAAATCTCCTCACGTGACTGTACTTGAGCCCATTTGGCTGCAGCTGAATATTAGGCATGACTTTTGTCCCTTACCAGGTACCTGAGAGGCCTTTCCTGGTGAAGGCTGCAGCCATCGCACGTGCTGCGCCGTGTTGTCCAGCTAGCCGCGTCTCCTGGCACGCAGCTGCTGTTCTGTGCCCACAACAGCTGGTCCTCAATGCTGCTAGGGTCATAGCACTTCCCTCGCATAAAGCAAAAGCATTTTAGCCATGCTTAGTAAAACATTACATAAGATAGTGATTTGTAAGGTAATAACTTCTGTAAGTGCCATGAAAGCAGCTGAAGGTCCTTCTTTACCCAGACTTTCTGTGAGGCTTATTGCTGGCAGATTTAAACAGTTTGAACTGCAGGTAACAATCATCTAAAAATCTCTCTAAAAAAAAAAAAAAAAAAAAGTTCCATGAAAAACTGTGGTCTGCTTTTCTTGAGACTGTATTCCACACATGGCAAATCCTAGCTGTGCTTTTTCTCTTATGCCCACAGTAGGAATACACAGTTCTCCTTACCCCAATTCCTTAGCCCCCCTGCTGCATAACTTGTAAGCACCGCGCTGGAGAAGAGACAGCATATGCTGTGTCTGGCTCCAAAATGTGTGTGTACTGAGGAGGCAGCTGGTAGACAAAACTGAACAAGGAGCTGTTGAAGGCTTTCCTCTGTTGCAACATTGACTTGAAGCTCCTCTACAGAGACACCAGTTGTCGTCAAACTTAATTACCCCTCTCCTGCTGTCAGATATCATTGCAGTTTGACAAAGGATTCAAACGCTACTGGGGAAAGAGGAGAATTTGCAGGAAAAATAAAATAAAAGAGAAAAAGAGTGTAAGTGCATATATTTTGTTTACTAAGAAAAAGATTTTTAAAAGCAGAGGAGACAGCCTTGCGCTTTACTTCTCTGTGTGATTTCTCTGGTGGCAGTTTAAGCTACAGGATGGATGTAACAGAGCACAAATTGGTTAAATTGGTACCACATTCATTTTAGTACTAGTTACTAAGCAAGAAGTAAGAGAGCAGTTTCCTATAAACTCCATAGTCTTTGAGCTGCCACATCACTTGAGATTAATGGAGTCAGATTTGCAGAGGACCTTCAGTTGAGGCCCAGGGAAAGAATCTGTATCACGTAGGATCTCTTCTGAAACAAGCTGCACGAGGAAATACCCAAGTTGTGCATCATGCCAAATTTAGGATGGAGAAGGGAAAAGGGATGATGAATATAGCACTGGGCAGAACTTGGGTCTTACTAAGACCTACAGAAAGACCCTGGGAATGCCTGGGCAATACACATCTGGACTAAAAGGAAGCTTAAAGACACGTAGCACAAAGAGGAGTAGGGAATGTAGATATAGAGAAGGATTTGCAGAGCAGCTGGAGTGGCTACGGCATTTCCCTGCATGTCAGACTCTCCCAGCCTGTACAATAGGCCACATGGTAAGAGCCTCACTGGCCTCTTTCTTAATTCATTGACAAGTACGGACTTGAGATCCGAAGAAAATGGAGAAATATCTACTGCTCATAGACCCTGCTACTGATAAACAGGAATTGTTGAAGACTCTGACTAGGAAGGTAATTCAGAAACACTTATAAACTGAGAAGAATGCCCTCAAACTGGATCATCAAAGCAGGATTATATTGCTGTAGCCCCTACAGCTAACTAAAGGTAATGAAGAGGCTATAGGGCTCATTGAGATAAGAAGAGGGAGGGAGTCAAGGCATCTTAGGTTCTTTAAATTGAATTCCTTGAGAGAAGACTATGGTTAAGATTACAAAATAGTTGCTAAATGCTCTAGGGCCTGCAGGTATAGGAAGTCAGTGAGCCTTACTAGGAGGCCATACTTAATATTATCTTCCACTGTAAGGCATGGTCTTTTGATTATAATTATGCTGATGTTACACTGAGAACCAGGATCTGGGAGTCCAAAACCTGAAGGATCTGAGGATTTTGTTTGTTTGCTTGTTTGTTTTGTTTGTTTTTGGATATTGTAAGAACTACAGTTAGGAAGAAGATGGAGTCAAGTGGGGCCAGTGCTTTGTTTTATCATAGAGATGAGCAACTGATTATAAGCAGAGATGCTGCCAGGGTTCAGTTTACAACAGAGCTTGGAAATTGAACACGTCAGCAGCCAACCTGATTAATGGAAGCTGGGAAGTTGCGTTATTGCGGGGCTCTGGAGGGCCTGATGATGTGGAAAGAAGGTTGAAGCTGAGAGGGGGGCTCAGTATATTCCCTCTCTTCTCAAAAGCATGAGACATTTGTTATCACTAAGATGCAGGTTGGAATAATGGTTAGGATTAGCGCTATCTGCTCTATCTAGAAACCACAGCTGGCTGTTGCAGGCCTGAATAGCTGGCCATGGACTGAAGCCAGTCTTTGAAAATGTCCTTTTTTGCAGCCCTGCTACAGAGAGTGCATGGGTATGGTCCAACATGCATGAAGATCCAAACTCGCTATCACATGCTGCTGCTCACATGAGAAAGGATGCTGGTGTTCATATGTGTATGTATGGTGTTCATATACACCATATGTTCATATGTCAGCACATGCCCTAAGTCTAAAGCACAGTAATGGTGAGGATTAGGTGGGGAATCCAAGTCTTGAAGAACTTGTATTGTGACTGGATGTACTGGTTGCTGCAAGGTCATCAGTGTTAGAAATAGAGCCAGGGGTCGATAAAGGCCAGTGATTTATGAGATTTCTTTTTGTTGTAGCTGGAGATGTAAATTTCACAGTTATAATTAAGGTAAGATTAGGTTTGGACTTTGAGAATGTAGAGCCTAAAGCACTGAACTGTTATAGAAGCTACTAGAACATCAGTGTGCTGGTTTCAATAATTATCATCTCTACCTAAGTGTGGTCTGGGCAAAGGATTCTATATCTGCATAAACTGTTTTGGTTTTTTTTCCAAGATCTGCAGGATACTGGCCACAAATGCCTTTATTTTTCTGTTTTACTGTAGGAATGGGCCCTTAGTTCTATCTCCAGATATTATAAGGGTGAGAGATAAGATGAGGTTTAGAATTCAAGACTTTGAGGTTGCTGCTGGATATACAGACTTCAGAAAAGGGCTGTTGCTGCCAGGGGCCTGAACTCTTCTGTTTTTTTCTTCTGTGGAGGTTAATTCACTGGGTACAAGGCAAGAGCTGCTCAGGAGCTGAGAGTTTGCAGAGCTGTGTTTTAATGCAGGCTGCCGCAGGGCTTGCAGAATCAGGGTCAGTCCTGACAGCCTATACTCTTATGCTGTACTGAAGGGCACCAGTGCTTTAAGGTCTCTTTGATCAAGCTCCAGGCCTTGATTATAGGCATGGCTATTTTGAGGGTAAAGTTTCAGAATCCACAGTGTTCTGAGTCAAATTTGCTCATGAAGTTGAAGTTACCTGCAAACTAGCATGAGCATGAGCACAAAAGCAAACGTTATGCTCCACTGCAGGGCTAGCTCCCTTCATAGAGCCAATGTTATGGTTTGTGTAAGGATATTGTTTAGGGTAGTGCTGTGGACAGAATTAGGGAAATTAAGAATACATCTGGGTGCAAAGCAAGGCCAGGGACTTCTACCATGCCAAACAGCACAGACTGGCCATAGCCACACTACTACTTTACACACCACTCTTGTCACCCGTGGCTTTTTAGAAAGTCTTTTTTCCAGAGGGCCTCCATCCAAAAACTGTGCTGTGATGCCTGAATTAACATGAGGGCTGTGTTCCAGCCCAGCAAACCCATTTTCATACCCTACGGCTGAGATGTTATAATACATGTCCTAGACTGTAATATAAGCAGCAGTGATAGCTAAAGCGCCTGAGGAGGCAAAGACCTGTTGCTGTAATGCCTGAGGACTATGGAAGAAAACAAACTGGTGTAGCTGTGCCCGTTTACCTAGAGGGAATATATCTCACAGCTTTTAGAGCCTCCAAATCATGCCTGGATGTTGGGTATTAATTGACAAAACAGTCAAAATCATGCCAGGGAGTCTCACCATGTAGCATTCAAAGCCCCTCCCTGGTTTTACCCTTTTGGGCCCTACAGACATTGTCAGTTCAGTGAAATGCTGCATTTCTTAAAGGATGGGGCAGCTCCACAGCATTTAAGAAGTAGCTTGCTGTCGACAGAGAAAATGTTCTTCCATTTTACTAAAGGGTTGCAGTCCATCACTATCGTAATTTTCCAAGACTGCAGTGCTAGTAGCTCTTGCAGCACCTCAAATCTCAAGCTTCAGAAATTATTGCTGGTTTCTTCAGAGTAGGCAACACGATGTGGACTTGAAGAATCAGATGGGAACCGATTCTTCAAGTAGCCTTTACTGTAAGCAGGGGTCACTTGTCTGTTACTGATCTTAGCTGCTGTTAGTGTTAAAGTTACTGTGAGGCTTTGGGAATGGAAAGATACATAGGGATGGGCCCCTCAGCATAATTAGTTAAGGGATATGGCTTAGTAATTGAAATTTCGCAAGTGCATTTTCAGGCCAGATGCTGTCGGGTCTCCAAAGTTTGGAAAAAGAATGGTGGGAAAAGCAACAAACAAAACTTTTTTTTTTTCCCACTGCAGTTAGTTTACTTGTTCCAAGTAAGGTTAGTCTGACAGTGACACTAAAGCTTTAGCATTTAGGAATCTAAATCTAAATTTAGATCTTTTAGATCAAAATTTAAAACCTCAGTTTACTTCTGAATTTTGAAGAGCCTGCACAATAATGAAAGGACCTGGTGTCAATACCGCCAACTCAAATCCAAAGCAGCACACTGCAATATAGAGGAAGAAGCTCTACAGAATTTTATTTTATAGAGTATGGGGCTGTCTGCTAATATTCCGCACATCTACCCTAGCTGGCACTACAGAACTCCACTATTTTTCGTCCTCCTTTTCCTGCAAAGAAAGACATAAGTGGAGCAATTAAATGCTTATTTAAGTGCTTGTTAAATGAAAATAGTACCTGACTTCCAGGCATTGAAAGAAATGAGAAAGAACTTCTTTCCTGTGAGGGTGACAGAGCCCTGGAACAGGCTGCCCAGAGAGGCTGTGGGGTCTCCTTCTCCAGAGATCTTCAAAACCCACCTGGATGTTACCCTGTGACACGTACTTTAGGTGTCCCTGCTGGAGCAGGGGTTGGACTAAATGATCTCTAGAGGTCCCTTCCAACCTTAACCATTCTGTAATTCAGTGAAACAGGTAGTGGGTTATTTTCCTTTCCTTTTTATATCAGTTCTGTGACAGTATGTATCCTGAAGGACTGCAGTGCTGCAATAAGAAGGAGAGGGTCAGAACATACATTTTCATTTCTAAGGTTGTTTTTATATAAACACTCACCTTTGTGACGATCTTGTGTAAGAGTATGTTCTGACTGATTTGCAGCAGTGACTTCCAAATGCCGAGCAAGGTTTGCTGCTTTCCTGCCTGCCACACACACACAGAGTTAACGCCCTCCCACACATACACGCTGTCTCTCACAAGACTTTCCAAGCTGTGTCTCCTTTTAGCAGACACTTCTTCCAGGCAAGTGTCAGCAAGGACAAATCTCTTTCATTGAAGAATCCTTAGAAACAGATTGATCTGACTTGATGGTGATTTGATGCAAGTCTGGCATTAGTTATCTCAACTGAGAGGTGAGGTCTGTGGTAATGAAAGTAATATAAACAAGTAATATGGTGGCAAATATTTTATACAAGTCTATAACCAGAGCGGAAGCTATAAAACTCAATGAAGCTTTCAGCAATAATGTTTTGCAGAAAATACATATAATAACAACGCTTATTTCTCTGTAAAATCCTCTTCCCACAGGCACTTTCCTGGGACAAGACCAGGAGAAATGTGGTTCTTTTTCTCCGTAGATACAAATGGGTGTACCACAGCAGTAGTTAATGCTCATGGAGGGAAACTTGGCCCTGTGCTTTGTTGACAGCTCTGACCTAAGAGAATCTAATGCCCTGCTGCTATAGTCTCAGGAAATGCTAGTTGTACTTTTTAGGAGCAAAATATAAAGGTCATAGCTTCTCATTGGAAGTTACTGTTTATTCCACAGATTTTGTTGCTGATATCTGTTAAAATGAGGTTTTTTGGGGTACTTGTATGCATGTGTGTATGCACACTTCCCTTTCCAAAACCCTTTGTAGTTGAAGGGAGCATTTTAGAGAGTAATACAAGCACACACCTTGGCTACTGTCACTCAGGAACCTCTATTCACCAAGCTCCACATGCCTTATCTTTATGGGCCACAAACAGTAGAGCTTGATCAGCAAAAGAAGATGAAGTTGGAATACCCACTTTTTTCACAAGCTCTCCCAATAGATCTTAAAAAAATAAATTGTGGCTGATCAGTGAGGTGTTAGGAACCAAAAGATTTCTTCATGACATATTTATCCAATGGAAGAAATCATTATTTTTAACCCAAAGTTAAGACTTGTATAAGCAACTCTTATTTCTCCTTTCTGGGTGAAGAAAAAAGGCACAGACATTTCTATGTCCACATGTCCACCATTAGACAACAATTCAAAGTCCCAATTCCACGACAGTTCCACTACAATATTAGATTGTACTTTTTCTTAGCAAGTCAGCTCTGTTTGCTTTTTAAAGATCCATAGTTAAAGACTAATTTTGTTCAAAGCTACAAAACATCTACCATACACAAAGGAAATATATATTAAATGACTTGGTATCTTGGTATCTGATCTTGTTACAGCAATGTACAATCACAACCCTGCACCTACTGATTGCAACCCTGTATTTTGTTATAAACTTGCGGTATTGAACTAACCTGTAAGCCTTTCTCCTCCTTCCTGTCTTTTTCAGGGATACTTTTCATCCATACTGTCAGTGACACATTTGCCAATGAAAGACAATGTTTTGCGCCCCAGTGAGGGTAAATAGATTTGGCTTAATTTGCAGCTAATTTCTTCTCTGTTACATGAAAGAGTATTTCAGCCGACATTGTGGCCCGATCTGCATGTGGCACCCCTGGAGCTCACGTGGATCTCGCTGGAGGACTAAGCTTAGATGTGGGCACGTTTGCTAGCGCAGGGAACGGCCGGCCGC
>JAWLRI010000169.1:1857746-1890561 GCA_034781795.1 Crypturellus tataupa | reverse complement strand
GCCTGCGGCGCGTCCCGCGCCCGGCCGGGCCTCGCGTGACGAGCAGAGGCGTCGAGGCGGCCCCGGCAGCGCAGCGTGGTCGACAGCGAGACGAGAGGACAAGACCTGCAGGGAGACGAGGACGTCGTGCGCGGAGCTGCACGAGCAACGCCCGGACCGAACCCGAGAATCGTGGGAGGATGCGGTTGCCTTAACGGTGATAACGATAGCAGCCCCCTCGCCGTGCTGTGGTGAGCGGCGGTGCCTCCCGGGGCTGATGGAGACCCCTGTGCCTTCCCCAGCCATCCCTGCGAGCAGCCAGGCTGCTGCGCCAGCGTCTCTCCAGGCTCCCACCGTGGGGATGGTTTGTTTACTGCCCTCAGACACTGCCTCCTGAAGGAAGGGGGGACGAAGTGCTCTTATCTAATTTCAAGGCCAAGAACCTCCAGCGGTGCCTTAGCTCTGCAACAATCGTGTGCCTGTCCTGCTGTTAGCTGTATGCTGGTAAATGAATGCTGCTACATTCAGAGAGTCATAAGAGAGGTATTGTAAGGGACAGGTATGTGGATTCTCCCATGCATCGCATTGCATTTAAATATGCAAAAGGTGAAACTGTATTTTTTTCCCCTTCTTTTTACTGTGTAATTATAAGTAGATGTTTCAGAGGTTAATGCCCTGTAGTTCTGTTACAGAAAGACTGGTTGCTATCTAACGATTCTGCTTATTTACCCAAGGAACACATGATTCTTGCCTAATTGGTGGTGCTGCTAAAATGAAGTTCAGCCAAAGAAAGGCAGTGATAAAATGCAGAGAGAACAGAAACTCACCCTGACAAGGATGGACAGAATTGTTCTTTAAATGTGGACAGACGCTTTGGCACCGCTGGAAGGGTACATAAATGTTTATTGTGTGCAAGGATTGTGGAGGGAGGTTCAAGACTCCCAAGATTTCTTTCTGTAGCAACTCAGTATGCTTTAACTGAGACAGCCAGGTGCTTCTTGTAACGACTCTTGGATTTTGGGACACGGTGTAAATTATAAGCCAGATTTGTACTGGTGATGTGCCTTACAGAGCAAAATATTTAGCTATTACATGTTTCTTGATAATGTTTATTTATTGTGTAATGTATTCGCACTGTATATTGTTAAAATGGTTTTAGAGCTGCTTTTGGGAAGGGGGAAGACAGCACTGCGTAGTGGCCAGGACTGGAAGTTATTGACTAACAGTCAAATATTGGGCAGTGCTGATTTTTGTTTATTTGTAACTCATGAGCTATGGTCATTCTGGAATTAAGTGGCCTGAAAGGACAAAAGACGTGAGAAGTACATCCCAGGAGAAAATATAAATGGACCATCACTTGACAATCATTGAAAAATAAAATATTAAACCAGTAATGGCTATAGGGCAAGTGCCCCATGGATCACAGTGTCTAGCAGTATATAATGAACTTTGAGAACTCCTGTGTGCTAAACTAAGACAACCTGGCTGGATTAGATACTTAACAATCCTTCCCTCGGCTACTTCCTCAGACTGTTAAACCAAAGGACCAAGAAATTGTATCATCAAAAATCTGTTTTCATAAAAGATGTTTTCCACCCGAAGTGCAGACATATGGTTTTGCCTTTCATTTAAGTAAAACCATGGAGCCCTAATTGCTTTCAGACTGCCTGACTGGGCACTGACTTAAGCCTGACTAAGGCAGGGCAAAGGGGAGGGAGGGCACTGCCCTCAGCTACCCCGTCCCAGCTTCCCCACAAACACTCTTGCTCTAGGGAAGAGCATTCCAGGGGGAACCAAGTTCCTTCTGGGGAGAAGCAGCAAAGGGAAGAAACTCAGTCATGAAGGGATGTGAGGGAGAAAAGAAGTTAAAAGCTTGGAATAGACAGATGGGCAGAGAAGAACCTTACTTCAGCAATAGCTGGTCTAGAGAAAAAAAAAAAAAGGCAGAAGGAGGTGGCTTTGCTGCAAGAGCTCTAATGATGCCTTTGGAGCCCATGTTTTCTCTTATGGGGCTGGGGTGAGGGGGAGGAAGTGACAAAAAATACATATTTCTTTATCATCTTAGTTACTTTTTATTTTCTTTCTCCAAAGCAGAAAAATAGGCAAGCAACTACTGTGCACATTGTACTCCTGGCAAAGTGCGTTCTTTGCTGGAGTCAGATCTTAACTCTCCAGAGACCTTAGTGTTTTATAAAACTCACATATGCCCTTTTTCAACTCTTAATCCTTAACGCTGTTGTGAAAAAAGTAGTCCTTCCTCTCTGCTGTTCCTCCAAGCTGCCATTTCTGGGGTGAATATGTACCTGTTGCTTAGGTTCACTGGCTGAAAGCCTCTACCTACACACAAGATCCCTCCACATTACAGTGGTGGTTCACGTGGTTGCCATTAAGATTCCGTAACGGTACTGGTTAGTGTGTGGGTTAAGTGTTGGCCATACGTTAAAATTCAGGATATGGGCCTGGGAGCTTGGAAATTTGGCTAGAGCCTGAAGCCAATAAATAAAATTTTTAAAATGTCTTGATAGGAGCCATCCTCCATCTTTATCCTGACCTTGAGCTGTGGGAGGAGAAGTAATTCTACCTTACTGCTCAGCCAAATCCTTGCTTCAATGAATTTGATAGCAGCTACTGAAAAACTAGATCCATGAGAAAGCGGCTGAGTGCCGGGTCTCACTTTGCAGCCTCTGTGCACGCGCCGTGCAGCAGGATCTTTAGGTTAGTGCTGCCCTGCGCCAGGCAGCGAGAAGACGGACATCCCCTAGGCCATCCCCAGCTTGTATCGCAGAGACACTCCTCGTTCCTTAATTTGAGCATCAGATACAGCTTGAAGTGGCCTGTGTGCATGTGGATGAAATAAGCTGGCACATAAAAATACACCTTTTAGCGTCTTATTTTTTGCATCCTTTAAGTAAAGAAAGGTCAGTCTTCTGTATTGGAGAACTGTTGTTCAGTTATAACAGTGCATTTCTTTACCTTGAATTATTCAAGGACTGTCAGCAGTTTTGATGCAGGTATTTTTCTCATGTCCTTCATAAATGTCACGCGTAAGAAAGTAGGTTTAGGAAGTGGAGTGCCTTTCTGAGAAAGGACTTGCTGTTTGTTTTTAAAAAGAAACAGTGCAATGTTCACAAAATTAATAGAAGAGCTTTCAGCTAAGTTAATTGAAATGAAATTCTCTTAATATTATTCCAAATTACTACCAAGGATTGCACCTTAAAAAAGAATGGTTTGTGGCCAAAATAAATATTTAGTAAACAGAGTGAACTTTTCAAATATACTTGCAAACTATATGCCTGTCTGTTCCTGCTCTTGTCTGGGCTAAAAATAAATCCCTGGGTAGCTGTCTGGTGAATCATTCCCTGCTATTGTAGGCTCAACAGTTAGGTACTCAACAAAGATTATAGGGGCAAGAAACCTGCAGCAGCACCTGCAGAAAATGATCCTAAATTGGAAACTCTGGAATAAGTGTCTTGAATGCCTCTAACCCTGTAGCTGTTTAATAAGACTCTTGGCATGAGGTGTTTTGTCAAAACATGTCTTAAACTGAACTGTGAGAAGGGAGAAAGGGCTGCGTATGGTCTTTACTGTTTTGTTTAAAGTTCTGTCTTCAATACAGTAATGATAGTTTTATATTTGAAATGTCAATTCCTGTATCTCTTAGCAAGATGAACTAAATGCCACCTAGACATTTGACAGAGGAGCTTGATGTCTTATAAGGGTTAAAATGTGAAGGCCAGAACTCCCAACCTTGACCTGAACAGTGCATCTGGATGCTTCACTTTTTTTTCAAAAGATTAGTGAGAGAAGGCTGACTCTAGAGTAATACTTAGGTCCATAGGATTATATTATTAAGAAAAACAAAATTTCTTCCCCTCATCTCTAATTTATTGTAAATAGGATGGGGCCTGCTGATTGAGAATTTCAGAATAAAGCAGAGTTGCTCACTGCTCAGATCTCCCAGATTAGAAAAGAGCTGGGTCCTCTGCATCTCTTTTGGCCTTAATGATGCATCTGAAATTCCCAAAGAACACAGAGAAACAATATTTGGATGTTTCCTTCAACTAAAGCATATTGATTAGCAGTTGCAGCTTAAGATTTTGATTTACTGCCCACTTTATCGGGATAAACCAATATAACAGATAATAAGTGTTTGGGGACCACAAACGGCTTTCTGTAATAGCTGTAAGGCCTTATTTTACATGAACAAATGTAGGTCTGGTGAACTATCCTCATCAGAGTTAAATATCATGTTTCACAGGAATAAAAATGATTACAATTTTGTTTCCAGGGCATTAGTTATCAGACTATCAGATGTTTTAAAATATACAGAGGTTTGCAGACCCTGGAAGTAGACTTGATGAGTAAATTTTCCACTGCTTGCAGCTCCTCATGTGTTTTGGTCTTTTCAATGATGCCAAGTTATTTTTTTTTATTGTAGTAGTTCCTCCTAACACTAAGTGGATAAAAAGCATGACCTTGCTGAACCCATTGCTGAAAATAAGAACCATACCTATGGTGTCTATTCAAGTGAAATACTAGAGGCACTATTTATCCTTGTACTTCAATAGTTCATCTTTTACTTTCCAGTGTTGGCTTCTCATTCCAGTTCGATTTCTTTGCTTAGCCTCCATCTCCAAGTATCTGAGTAGATGAACTGTCGCCAATTGCAGGAGACCTGTCCCACAGCACAACAGTGGGCAGCAGTGGAAGGTCAAGGGAAGAAGAAAGGGTGCCACAGATCCATCTGTGCACGTGCTTCTGGGAATGTTCCTACTGAGTGTTACAAACATGAGCTTTCATCTGGGCTTTCCTCTGGCTTCTGGAAATAACCACTGTCTGAGAAACACAGGAGCCTCACGGTTCGCACACCCTTGGTTGTGTTAATCTTGAGATGTGCTTTCAGTCACGTTTGTTTCCAAAATCACTGTTGGTTTACCTATAACATAAAACAAGGATCCTTCCAACAGCTCTGCAAGGAGGAGGAGGAGAAGGAGGAAAAAAGAAAAGAAAGAAAACAAAACGTAAAGAATCAATTTTTTTTTTTGCATTTCTGGTTTAAGAGTTCTTTTTTGACATGCAAATATTATAGCAGTTTCTTTGCTTGATCCTAAAGTGACTAAAGAAGTAAAATTTATGAAATAGGCACAAGTACAGACTACACAAAGACAGTGTTTTATCCTGGTGTTCTCTTTAGGAGGAGATAAATCCACAAATAGCCATTACACTGGGCACTAGAAGATAGTTTAATTCCTCCTGCAAGGCCAGGAAGTTCTCGTTTGTTCCTGACACAGCTCTCAACACACTGATATTTCATACATGAAAATGCCCCCAGGTAATACTTTAGTTATCACAGGTAAGAATTAACAACTGCTGATTTGCAGCTGAAATGGAAAACGACGAGAAGGTGATGAATCCTATTAGAATAGCAAATACTATTGACCATGATTCAAATCACATAAACTTTGGCAGGCTGAAGTCACATTTTAAATCATCTCTTGCAGCACTTACTAATATTAGCTTTTATTGTTGCAGTCATTTTCCTTAGCTCATGTGTTTTTGTTTATCTGCTATGATAATGTACCATACAGTTACCTTTGTAATGAGTGACCTCCTCTATCACATATTACTTCTCTAGCTGTATTCATTGGTTTTCTCCTTTTTTCTCTTTTATTATTATTATTTATGTGTGTGTTCTGGAACAGAAATTTGCCTGGATTGTCCTCTGCAAAAGACTTCAATGAAGTCTGAAGATATTCCTATGGCCCCTTTCTCCAAGGCCCTTCTCTCAAATTACTAATAGAATCACAGAATCACAGAATGCCTAAGGTTGGAAGGGACCTCAAGAGGTCATCTAGTCCAACCCCCCTGCACATGCAGGGCCACCTAGAGCACGTGGCACAGGAGACAACTGGTTGCAATCGCAGAGAGTCCTGGAGGATTGAGCTTGCCGCTGAAAAATGATGCTTTTATATTCCTGAAAATAAACATGAATCATCAATACTTTTAAGATAATAAATCAAGATATAGGGCTAAAGTAAAGCTCACGAGTAAGTACCTGAACTGAAACATCTGATTTGTTCTTGTTGGACACCAGAATTAGATGCAGAAATCACCTAAGAAAATCAAATTATAATAGACAGTGCCAAGAGGTTCAAATAGGTTGAAACAGTTCAATAGAAAGCGACATGTGAGAGTCTGAACGTCACTTACATAAACGTACACGTTATTGCAAAACTGCCTGCGGACAGTTACTGAAGACACTATCAGCTGTGCCTGGGACATAAAGAGAACTTAAAAACCTAATAAGTCCCGTGGGATTTTAGCTGTATTGGTGGTTCTTGCATGGAAAAATAATTTTGTTGTAACCTGAAACAGGTACTGTTCCAGCACTGTCTAGCATGCAGCTGTGCTAGCATGTGTCTCGTGATGTAACTACAGAATTCCATCATGCTCAAAAGTCCATCCTGGCAAAAATAGTATTGAGGTGTCTAATTGCACTTGCCTCAGCAGCATCTCAGTACCTTTGTGGGTCAGAGCTTCCTTGAAATCTCTTATAAAAGGCAGCCTGGCACTGTTAAGATAGATACCTGGCACTGTTAAGAGCTGTGGAACAATGAGGAAGTTAAAATGATAATTTTGGGGATTATTGACAAAGGCAGCTAGAAGTAACTCCACCAGATTTGCATTTTTCACGCATGCACTTTGTGTTCCATATTTTCGATTGCTTGTGCTGAAGCAGGAAAGCTCCTCTCTCTTCCCTTCCTTGGTAAATTCTTGCCTCCAGCTGCTACTTGATCTTTCCCAGTCTTTGCCCCCAATCCTTTCTTACAGGAGCTCTCAGGGACTGAGTTTGGCCTCAGGCCCACTGAAATCCTCCCTCTCTCTTTTTGTCTGTGTTGAGAACAAGGCCAGAAGCTGAAGGTGGTTTCAGGTGCTGAGCTGTGCAGGGTTTCAATGTTCCTTACCGCTCTGGCCTTTACCTGCTGGGCTTGGGCGCCCGGACGGGCGCACCCTCACGCACACAATGCAACCCCCTTTAATTGAGCGCTATTTGAGCTCCTTTTCTTTTAAATGTTTGCTCCAACAAATAGCCGTGGCCAGCAGCAGTCATACGACACCTTTCAAAAGCTGCCAGTCCACGGAGCAGAAAACAACAGAGCAATTTTAACTCCCTTTTAGGCCTGAACCGTCACAGTAAAGATCTACAGCTTGTTCCCAAGGGAAAAAAAAGAAGAAGAAGAAGAAAGCAAAGGCTACTGCTATGGAAGGAAACCTGGAGGAGCATATCTTAAATAAGCCCCTTTCTTTGCCAAATCAAAGAGCTAGTTGTGCTTTGGTGGGTGCGGGAAGTGTTGCTGTTGCCTCTTGCTGTGACTGTTTCCCCACCTGCTTTAATTTGCCTTAAGTAGCATGTCAATACCATCATTTGGATATGTTTGCCAGTTGGATTTGAGAAAGGGTGAGGTTGCCTGAAGGCTACAGAAGAGCCATTTTTACTATATAAAATGAAGCAAATGCACTACCCGCTGATGGCACTTGCAGAGAGGGATGCCCCTGTCTAAGGACTAAGATTTTTGTTCTCAAAAACTGCCCAGGAAATTCCTGTGAGGACCCGTTATCTGCAGGGGCAGCTGACCATGGGGGACCCGGCCCTGGTGCCCTCTCCCTCCAGGAGGATGAAGGTCCCCAGAGGAACCTGAGGCTCCGTATCCTTGTTCATGGAGCAGACCCCAAAGCTGTAGGTAAAGCACAGACTTTTCACTCGAATACTTGTCTTAAGGAAGGCACAGACGGCTGTGCATCAAGCTCATTTCTGCTGATGGCAGCGTGTCCTCTCTGGGCCATTTTCATGGGTTTTGCTCTAGGTGTTTGCTCTCCATCTAATTGCTGTAGGCTTTGGACAGCTGCCCTATTGCACTCTGCTGCGAATCTGCACTCAGTCTGCCCAGAGGCTATGGTAAGCAAGCCTGGTGATGCAGGGGGCTTGCTCTGGCAGGTGGATGGAGAAACCTGCCTATCTTATGCACTGGGAAGATCTGTACCCGCAGGTAAGGCTCCTGGCAGAGCTAAGATGAATTCCCTGGGGCATGAGAGGAGCATGTCCTAGGATACGTACCCCGCTTCCTTGCTAAATGCTTTAAATGTCAACCTGGGAGTCGGCAGACCAGAACACGGCCCAGATCTATAGGTCCGTTTCTGAATGGGCCTCGCGAGCAGGCCAAAAGTCGGGTATTTCATTTATAACAGAGCAAGGACCCTTTACACAAAGAGAGTGGGTATCTGTCTGGGTCCATTTCCCTGCCTAGCAAACACCATTTCTAACTGCTGGGGAGGTATATTTTTGCTATATTTTATCTAAAACTGGCTAAATATTCTAGATATAAATACATTTTACTGAAAGTGGCTAAATATTTTTGCAGCTCATATATCCTAATTGCTATACAGGAAATACTATATGCTTTGGCATTCCTCTGAATGGAAGCTGCTCAACCTGAAGGGTCGACTTTCTGCTCCTAGGAGTGAATGATTACTTGGCAGGAGTTCATGTCCTGCAGTGGATCATAAAGTATCTTTAAAATGCCCTGTCATACTTAACAGTGGTGAAAAAAAACCATCTCAAGACACGTGGAGGGTGACATGACACACTGCTTTTATACAACAATAAAACTGTCCAATGTTCAAACAATAAAATATTCACTACAGTACGCAGCAATAGAAAATGTCCTTCCTGCTCACTGGAGAGGCTGATGTGAAAACTTTTTTGCCACCTCTTATGGGAGGAACTCATGGATTCTGACTTCTTCCCACAGGAGATTCCCAAGCCTGTTGCCCTCAGGGGCCTTATATGTGCTGTCAATGACAGCTTTTACACTCCCATACTGTTTCTAATGCTCTCCAGATTTTGAATTTACCTACAATGGCAAACATTATTGTATCACTTAAAGTATAACATTAAGATGATTTAGTGTGCCCAAGTAAAGGTTTAGTATATGAGAAGAGCAAGAATTTTAGCTGTACAAGTACAGACATTTAACATTGGCCATTTACATGGTCCTTTTTGTGCCTACATAAAATTGCTTAACATTGGTAATTTCCTGAGCTGGAGCGTACTAGTGTTTTATAATTTATGCTCTTCAGCAGCAGCCTAGCTCTCTTTTTATACCATGGTTTTAAACCCCAGGATCAATCACTAAAAATGCTTCCTTTTTCATAGGTACTTCAGCGTCTGATAAAAAAGAGAAGGAAAATTCCCAAGATTTTTTTTTTTTTTTAAGGAAACTGTAGCTTCCTCTAGAGCAGGGATCATGGCAAGTTGCATGATCTGTGACCAGGAGCTCAAACTCCCCTTCATAAGTTGGCTCTTTCAGTAACTACTGAGGTTTTAACATCTGTGGATTCCGAACCCGAGCCTCAGGCTACTTGCAGAAGTTGTTTTCTCACCCTCTTATCAGTCGGGAAACATGCAGTTTACAAGATTTATTTGTTGGGCCCTGAAAATAGCTATTGTTATTGATTCTTATTCTTGTTGAGAGTGTATCTTGTGTATGGGATGTCAGCTTTCCATATCACTTAAAGCTTTTGCTCTTGGATACACAATCTTTGCCCTTTGAGGTCTAGAAAGACATGTTGGAATCTCGTATTGGTGCTTCAAGGGGAAACATGACCATAAGATTCCAGGAGATCTTAATCAGGTCCTTAATGATTCTAAACATACATACCCTAGTACTTATTAGGAACAGGAGTACATATGTTAATCCCTGGCTTTGCAGGCCTTCCTGTTGACACTGGCAACCTGACAAGGTCAATAATAATAATAATAATATTTAGGAGGAATAGCTTAATCTAACCCCAAATCACGAGTGTGGTGTATAACTAAATCAGAAGTAGATCAGGGCTATGCTTTGCCCTCTGAGAGAGGAAGTTAGTCTGAAAGGACGTTCTTAGCAAAAATAGGTCTCGATGCTCAAGTCATTAAATGCATGAGCATACCAAAAGTGAAGAAACCAAGAGCTTTAAGAAATAACAGGTAGTCATCTCTCAATTCAATATATCAACCTTGTTTTGTCTTAGGCCCAAAGCGATCTCAGTGGGCACCGAACAGGTTTTTAATCTCTCCTTGTCTGCCTTCCCTAATAACTTATCATGTCTTTTTTACTGTCCTCTGTTCAGTTTTATGTAGTTTTTAATGGTTAGGTGAAAGGTCCTTCATTCTCATTCTCCTTAAGTTGTGATTTTTGTTACCTAAAGGCTTTTTAATTTCCCAGCTTTGTATGTGTAAAGGAGTCGACTTTTTCACTTTCCAAGGGACTTTGCTTTTTGTGGACTTAGAAAACCCCCCAGAAAGGCGCATCTCCAGCCCTGCACCAGGACAGCGGTGACATGCTGCACACAGCGAACGCCTGATGGACGCCCTGTCCCTGCAAGAGTCAGAGAAGCCACCTAGGAGAGGGAGCCAGACGTCCTCCGGATGAAGCCCTTCTCGTCACCACCCGCACTGAGTACCTCAAGTGCTGTCGGGTTTGAACTATAAATTGTGGCAGTGCTAAAAGGTTCAAAGAGCCGGAGCAGCAGCAGCTGAGGGGTAGGACACGTCGTGCTCTGAGCTGTTTACAAATGCAGCAGGGTAACCTTCCAGCGAGGAACAAGACATGACAGTATATCTTCAGAAGTGACATCCATTATAAAGCAGTTTGGGCTGTAAATATTTATACAGGTTGTATGGTCTCTGATGCGCAAGCAGCCTGACTCGGTAAGGTCAGAGAAAATCGCCTAATAACACATAAGGCGCAGGGCTGACACTCATTCTGTGCTTTATTTTCTGGGCCTTACGATCCTGACAATGCCTCCTAGCAAATCCTATGTTGGGATTTTAAGTAGTAATGTGCTAAAGTTGATCTTGATTCTTGGCTCATAGATGAAAGGACATTTAATTTCCCAGTTGAGAAAAGCTGCTAAGGACAGAAAATCTTTCTTACTGTACTGTTTGATACTCAGTGGAGTAAGTTGTGCCAATTACTGTTCTGTGAACAGAGGTATGTGAATTTTGAATGGTCTGCCAAGCCTGCTTTCAATATCAAAGAAATGAAAGAGCTTGTCACGATGTCTTGTATACCATGAATTCCTCCTGACCTCAATAACAGTTCAACAGCTATGAGGTTCTGCATCTGTTCTTTAAGTTTTATATGCAGAAAATCGAGATTTCCTGCTGCTGCTAGAAAATAAATGGTCATTGGTATATATGCTCAGTGCCTTATTGTGTTTTGCAGAATATAGTATCACGGGACCACTGGACTGTATGGCCAAACCAATACTTTAACTGAATGTTCAACAGCCAATGCCTATATTTTAAAATGAAACTTATTTGAATGTAGGACTTGGAACTGTCATTTTTAAAGATGTTGCCTTGTAGTTCTGAGTACGATAAGTGAGATTTTTAATGTGTAAAGTGCATTCAATTAAAATGCAATGTTTTCCACAACAACCAGATGAGGACTTCAGGCATACTATAACAAAAAAGGAAACGAAGAAAAAAAGGAAATATTATCTATATTCATCTAATGAAATGTGCACTTTTTTATTCGCAGAGATGAGTTGTACTGAAAGCAGTGATTCCCCTGTTGCCTGAAAAATAAATTATTAAATTGGTTAAGAGAAAAAGTCCTCTTATAGATCAATAGTAGTTTAAAAGAAAAAAAGGGGGGATTAGTAACAAATTATCCCAATGCAGTAAGTAGCTATCACTGTAAAAGGCAGTGGAAGGTGAGGTAATAAAAAATATTGATTATTCAGATGAGTCAGACCCTAAATGAAAGACCAAAAGTTACAAAAGGATCCCGATATTTTGCAATAAAAAGACGGATGAAAGTCAAGGTCAGTACAATAATGGATCTAGGGAAAACAGTCATATCTATAAAATTGCAAAGATGAAGTCTCCATATGTTACTACATTTCTGAAAATAAAACTCGAGGTTTCTGTGGATATTTCAGTGACAATGGCAGCTCAGGACTCAGAGTCATATCAGGTCTTCCAGAAAGATAAATAAAATTAAAATTTATTAGTATACAATAGAGAGGAAAACTAAAAGCCGTAAGCTCACAATGTCACCGCATCTTGACTACAGAAGGCAGCTTTGGTCCTTTGGTCTCATTCCAGGGAAAATGTAGTAGAGATCAAAAAGTTTTAGAGAAGGGTGAAAGTATGACCGTAGGTCTGGAAAGGGATTTATGTAAGGTGAATTGGATGTATTTGCTTGGGAAAATGGCAATTATAAAAAGACATAAAAACACAGCTGTACAAAATCATAAATAGTGAAGAAAGGAGAGAAGAAGGGCATGATTTATTTTTCCCCTTTGCTTACACACTTGGGAGAGCTGATTTAAATAGCACGGCAATGTTTTTCACAGTCAATGAATTAAGCTATGGAACTAACTGCCATAGGATATTGTGAAGACAAGAACCTGGAAGACAGGTTCCAAGAGTGACTGAGTACATTTATGGATGAAAACCCTATTAAGACCTATCAAACACAAACCTCTGGTATTAACCTCCATCCCAGGCAGTCCCAGCCTGTAGGCTGTCGAGGTCCGGGAGGATGGACCCGAGGACGTGTAGTTGTGCTCACGCCTCCGTCTCGCATGCTCTTCCCACGCATCCGCTGCCAGGGGCTGCTCTCCTGGACGGACCTTTGTTCTGATCCAGTGTGACTGCACTTACGCCCTGATGGGACCCATAAATCTCACTGTCTGACAGGCAAATAAGCTGAAATGAAATTTATGCGTCAGATATAGGGCTGCGTGATACACACTATCTCAGGGGACTTCCATAAAATGTATACAAGCCATCTATCTTCTACTGCAAATATATTGCTGCGGAGCTATTATAAAATGACATGATGTTCTTGCTATCTACACTCTATCAGACTATCTGTAGTAACTCAGTACTGTTATATTGCCACAGATTATATTATTTTCATAACACAGGTCAGGCCAGAGTCTCGGCGCCAGATCTTATGGTTGTTTATATCTCCGTTAAAGTCAGATGATTGCTTGAGATCAAGGTCTGGTTAAAAATCACGCTGGTCTAAAAATAAATTAATATACACCACCTTAGAAGTTAGGATATGCCAGAACTTGATTCTGAAACAGATTGGAGTTTGCAGGTTTGGATGCATTTCTGAAAATAAGACACCACTCCAAAGAAATGAGACTTTATGAAATATTGAAAACTAGAATGAATTAATATTCTGAAACCATGTGCTTGAGAGGGTTGGGAAAAAAAAAAAAAAGTGTTTTTTCCCATGATTAGAGAAAGATCTTGGCTGACTGATCTTTAATAAAGAACAACACATTTACCAATCATAATCTCAGGATCCAAAAGTACTTTACAAACAGGAATTTGCCAAAGGCTATATTGTAGGCAAAACACTCCCCTAGCCTCCTTTTTAGAATAAGACTTCAGTGCAGAAAATTTAAACTGTTTGAGATTTTTTTCATGGCAAGACAGCTTTCTCATATATCCATGTCTGTACTGTAGTGTATTTCCACGTTATTTTACGCTGAATTAGGTAAATACCAAATCTTTACCAAAGGGATACTTGGCTACCCAGGAGGAGAGGCTGAACTTTTGTAGGAGAGGCTACACTTCTGTGGCAGCAGCTGAGTTCAGCCGAACTTCAGTGTTTGCAGCCCTGCTCCTGTTTGCACACTCCGCTTCCACAGTTGAATTTCCACTGGCCTGGTGACTCAACGGCGGTGCCACCTTCTCCAACAGCAAACACTGCTTTGGGAATTACTTCTTTAATGGGTAAACTAAAGGTCCCTAGATTAAGTTCTCATCCTTGCAGCAGCAAAGCGCTACGTCATTGATCAACTGCCATTAACCTTTGCAAGGGTGGTGGGAAAATACCATTTGGGGGAAGGTGACAATTAGAGCTGAACAAAACTGGTGTCTGCTGCTCCCGCTGTGCTCGGAGCTGCTGCAAACGCACGTATTGGTTTACCTAGAGTATCGGTAACTGGAGAGGCTTTAGCAAACAGGCTTGGAGGTTGGAGACAATGAATCACACCACTTTGAAAACACACACACAAAAAAGCACATGACCTTTCCAGGGAAGCAGTCTGGGCCTCTGCAAAATGACTTGTGAATGTAAACAGCAAATATAAAGGAAAGGCAAGGAGGGGGAGCGGGGCAAGAGAGCAAGCACAGAGGTAGAGCTGGGCCGCTCCAGCCCTGACACCCCAGCTGGGATTTGCTGAGTTGCCAGCAACAGCAGGGGACATTTCCAAGGAAAATTCAAAGGCAGTTGACACTGCCTTGGCCCTTCGTGTTGGCTGGCACGGTGCTGGCAAGCTTGCCTTAAATTCCAACTCCTGCCTCCCTTTGGGCAGTTCTGACTTTCATAAAATGCAGAGCTCCTGAGCAATCAGCCTCTTCAAGGCGTTTTCCAGTACCCAAATCATGAATCACCAAGGCGGAGGCAAAGCAGAGCTGGTATCCTCCAGATCCTAAGCATAAGGCCCTCTCTCCCACCTTTACCCTCTGAGTCATTTCTAACCCACGGGCACCACGGGACTGATGCGCTGCGGTGATGGCACACAAGAACGCGCTAGTTTTGCAAGGACAGAGAGAGTTCCCAGGTATTCAGAGGGATTTCCAGTTAATGTGCACACATCTGGGAAATACGTGCTGCCAGTTAGTGCTCTCTGCACTAGCCAACTGTTAGAATTATCATCCGCTACTCCCTATTCCTTCTCCCTTGTTGCTGCTCAGCTCCAGAAGTCATTTCTTGCCTTAGCTGGTGACCAGCTTCATATTTTCTGTGGCAAATTTGCCACGAAGTACCAAGATGTTTCAATATCCTCTTTTTTAAATGAAGAAAAGTAACAGAAGAAAGTCTTTTTCAGACAGAGACAGAACAATGTTTGAACTGCTGTGTCCTTAAAATCACTTTTTTTCCCCCTGGCTTGGCTGTTGTATTCTCTCTGTAAATGGTAAAATGGCTACTTATATAAGTGAAATATTCAGAAAGAATCATGGTATTTTAAAGAATTTACAAATGGTCCCCTGTAGGCTAAAATATTCTGTAAATAATAAATGAGCAGTTAGTTTAAAAAGACTCACTTATTTCAGAAGCCAGAGGGTGCTGCACAATTGTGTTTCACAGAAGTGTTGTATATTGTTTGAAGAAAATGATTAATCAAAGAATCTTGCAATTTTAATCCTAAAATCTTCCAAAATTTCATATTTGGAGAGAAACTTAGAATATAATCAAGGAGTTGTGCATCAGAATTTAAAGCGCATTTATAGGTTTTAGGCACAACCTCTGCGAGGAGGGGGAATCAGGATGTGAAATTTCCCTAGCAAGGACTGAACTTTCCTTTCGAGGTTCCTCACCTCTCCAGGTGACCTTAGCTAAGCACTCAGTTGCTTTTAAGGATTTCAGGGAACACTATCAGGAGGACAGCTGTTGGTTTATAGAGAAATCACCATTTGCAGCCATGCAAATATTGTTATAAGGGAGAGCTTCACTTTAATATGGAATTTCCTGGGAAGGCAGTACAAAAACTGCATACAAATGAGAATAGCAAAACAACTAGGGCAGCAAGAATTGCTGCAGTCTGAATAAACTGCATCACGGAAGTAACTCAATGAAAGTGAAGAATGACAGTAATTTACCAAAGAGTCTATATCCTTAATGAGCATAAGATCCCTATAATTTCACTGACAATGCATTTGCTGTACTCTTGCGTAGTTTGCTGCAGAAACAGCAGGTAGTCTCTTTGAAACCAAAGCAACACGAAAATAAGCAAACTGTTGAGAATTAATGACTGTGCCCTATGTGTCCAGTCCTCCGAGTCCTCTTCTTCGTGACGCGGAATTCTGACCCCTGTGACCAGGAATGCCATGCTGATACTGGACTAGAGAGTCACTTAAAAACTGTGTCTCATTTTTCCACCTCAGCCATGTCTTTATACTGTTGCAAAAAACAAAGCACTGAATCAACAGCAGCACAGCGTGGGAAGCAGTTCTTCACGTCTCTTCTGCACTGGTGACTGCAGCTGGAATATGCATCCAGGCCTGCCGGCGTCTAGAAGGGAGAGGAAGTAAAAGGAGCCTTGGCAGGAGCTCAGTACTCATGAGCAGTAGTCGAGAAAGCATGATATAGGAAATTAGAGCTGTTTCACTTAAAAAGGAGAAAAAGAGCAGAAAGCATAATAGCCTCCAAACATGTATGAACTTTCTGCAGGAAAGAATAATCTGCTTCCTGCAACCTTGGTAGCTAATGTAAGAAGTAATGGGTCTAGACCGAGAAAAGGCAGTTTTAGTTTAGACAGATGAAAAGGCAAATCAGGAAAGGATTATCTTCACCGTACAGGGCTGTGAGAGGAAGACCTTATTGGTATAGAGCTGACATTGCCTTGAGGCAGGAGGCCCTCCAGGACCCTTCCAGCAATCTGGACAACTGGTCACAGAGGAAGAAATAGTGTCTGGGTGTCTCTACTGACTGTCTTAGGTGCACAGAAAGAGAAGCTCTGCTGAGGAAAGAAATCCATACTAACTGAAACTCGCTGAAAGCATTTGTTTGATGCTGGGGAATCAGCTGAATATATTCCATATTATATCCATAGGGACCTATGATAATTTTGATATTAGAGAAGAACCACCTTTCCAGCATCTGGCATGTACTGCAGGAAGGTAGAATAATATAAGCAAAAGACACTTACAGGGGAAAATTTAGGATATTCTCAGCAACAAGATTTGTAAGGGGCTGTGGATGCCAAAACACAATCCTTTCCCCAGTGACTCTGAGGAGTGCAGCCTTGGGGAAGCTGAAGCCATAAATTGCTTCTGCAAAGTGCATGTTAAAAAGGAATGACCAGCTCTGATAAAGAAGTGCTAGAAAAACGCTCTGTAAGAGCCTGCCAGGGCAGGTGATTCCAGGATCCAGAGCAAGCCAGAGGAGGAGGGATTCCAGATCTCACTCCGACACGTCTGCCTTCCTCTTCCGGCACTTCTCACAACGTGCCCACAAACATTTGTCTTTTCCAGCCTGAACTGAAGCCAATCATTTCTTAACCAAACAAAACTGCTATTCAGATAGTTTGGTCTGCATAGACAACTGCAAAACAGACGTGAATCAACATGTGGGAATACCTCAGCTCAGCCCCATGCAGCTTTCCCTCAGTGTTTCATTTACACCGCAGGTGACACTGGAGCCCACGCTGGAGCTGTGTGTATCTGAGGAGACTGAGAGCCAACATCTAGAATCACATCTGTCAGCAGCAAGCACGGCCACGGAGCAGTAAGTCTGCCAACTCAGGGAAGGGTTTAGAAATAAAACCTCAATGATTAATCAGCAATGAAAGGCTTGGGCTGGGAAGTTTTAGAGTCTGGAGAGAGAAGCGACCTTTGCTGGCCACCTCTTTGGTTCAGCAGGAGGTTCATCTGCTTGGCTAGTGTGGCCGGGTGTCCTGACCAAGAGATGCTAAGAGACTGGCTGGCTCCTACTGCTTACACATAGACAGGGTTCAGAGGCCTCCCACTTGCCGTGGGAAAGGTGAGCAGGTTAAAAATGGTCTGGGTAAGTCTGTGTGCTAAATACCAAAATCCTAGAGTCTCCAAAGAAGACTTCAAAAACCGAGGGGGAGGACTTGCTTGCTGTGTTAATGGCAGTCCAAGGGCAAGGCAAACTGCTAAGCAAGAGGGAGAATGCAGAAGATTGCAGAAGGGCTTCTCAAGGAGTGACAGGAGTTCACTCCCAAATCCCCCAGCTGTCGCTGAGGCAGAGTCAGAGCAGCCTTTCTCTCTAGTCAGGAGCTTTCAAGCACCAACCTGTGTTTGCTGAGCTATACCAGGGCCCCGCGCCCCTCTGCTCCTATCCAAGGCAATGCACATGGCAGACTGGGAGTGTCTTGAAGGTGGCATGGAAAAATTGAAGGAAAAACAACTCTCTGTGCTTAAATACCTTGAATAAAATGTATAGACTATAACATATGGAAACTCCCATGCACTAAATGTTCATGGGGAGGTATCGTACAGTTTCACTAAGAGTAAAAAGAATGCAGAATTTAATTGTGCATATTTTTAATAGTTAAAACTTAACAGTTCCAAAAAAATCATTGTCAGTTGGAAATTAGCATGGTTATGTTACCAGGAAAATCTCACATGAATTGACTCTTATTTTTTGTCATGTGGCATTTTTTTTTTTTTATCAATGAAATGGAAGAAAACTTATTTCCTAGTCTTAATTATTACAGAAAGTTTGAACTGACTCTAAGACTTATAGTACTGGGTAAATAACAAAGAGGACCTGTCATGGGGACTGGTGTAAGTCACATCAAACAACATATACAAACATAAGTAAATTCTTACAGAGACTATAGATCCAGAACTTGCAGGGATTCCCTGTTGGGAGCGTCCAGGGGCCAAAAGATCTAAAATAACCCTTGATGTGTAAACAGGGGAGTAGTGAGAAGGGGTGGTGAAAGCACCCTGCTTCCATTTTCCACTGGTGTAGCCACTTCTGCAATAACACCCAGCTCCTTTATGTGGGAATGATTAGAGAGAAGAATGATCATACAAGATCATACAAGAATGATTAAAGGACAGAAAAATACACTTCATAGTGTAAGACAAGAGGAGTTCAGTCTAGTTAGCTTAACAAAGGAGTCACAGCATGACACAACTTTGATCTTAGGCTCCTTGATCTAGCAGATGAAGGTATAACAAGATCTGGGACAGAATGGCAGCAAACTCAGATTATAAGTAAGATATCATTTAAAAAATAAACTAATTGCAACATATTTTAACTAATAATAAAATTATTTATAGAAGAGAGGTTATTTCAAGCAAGAATTTGGTCAGAAAACTTGTCTAGTTTATGGTATATATGAGATCAGATTTGATAACTAAAATAATCCTTCTGGACAGGTAATCTATGGATCACTGAGAAGATCTCCCACGACTATTATGTTATTATTCATTATATGTTATAAGGGTGTCTAGAGACACTGAACAAAACCTACAGTTCTTTGTAGTCAATACTATGCAACCATCTTTCAAAGAGAAAGTCTCTGACCGAAAATGAATCTAAAACCAATTATTTTACACCTGACTTTGCAGATTACAGAATTTGACCAAGATGATACAGGAAACTTGCAGCAGAAAATGGATTTGAATTTACATAGTTATTAGCACTGCCTTAACAAAGACGTAATCCACATGGGAGCGCACTGGGAGCTCTGCCATGCCATCCAGTGCTGGGGGCTGGTCCCTTGGGCCCCAGGATGCTGGATGGAGGAGTTCAGGAGACTGGACATGCTCCCACACAGAGCTTTTGTGAGGGTCTTTAATCCCGATGGAGCAGAACAACTGCCCAGCATCTGTCCTGTGCATGTGCACAGCCTACACACAGCAACCCTGAACAGGACGAGTAAGCAGTGACCTAGGAACAGCAAGGATTTTCCATGGAAAATTGAGCATTCTCAATTTTCTGAGCTGGATTTTGTTCTCAGATATTCCTTAAAATACTGAATCTGTTCAGGTTTGAATTTATTCTGTCTTCCTTTTCCTTATTACTAAAGGAGAGGAAATAATTCTCCTTTGTTTTGCATTTGTTTTCTATTTTTTCAGTTTTCATTTCTAAAGATGAAGCACAATATTTTGAGATAGCCATTTTTGGATGGGGGAGGAAGTAAAAAAGGGAAAAAGAACATTTCATTTACTTAAAAAAAAGGAAGCCCACTGTCACAGAGATCTTGTGCTGCAGGTATGTGAACACATATACATCCCCTGGGGACATAAAGCAGAAAATCACCCAGATGCACTACCTGTTCCTCGTGCAGAGCATTCCAAGTACTTTGTGGCTGTTGTGTGTTGCACAGAGTGGAGAAGAGAAGCTTGGTAATGACTAAGACCTCTGAAAATCCCCAAGACACGCACAGTGTACGCACACATGCACATATGCACAAGCACATGTTTTGCTTTTCCTAAATTTTCAGCTCTTCAAGCTGGAGCTTGTAAGTGTTTATGTAATGCTGTCATTGCTGGTTAACACACTGGAAATGCTGAAGAGCAATTAAATAGCAATTAGTAACTTTAATGCTTTATTGTGGCCATAATTCCTTTCCATTTTAGCCTGGGAAGGCAGGAATGCCTCGGTGGCAAGTGCAGTGCTCAGAAGGGTGTTTATGTGTTTCTGCAGCATCCAGAGGGTTAGGTATCCTGTGGAAATCCAAAAGCCACTGATGAAGAAGCCTGTGAGATACATGGCAGGAGTGACTGCTGTTGTAAAAGTACTTGGCGTGTGGGTAAACATTCTGGAAAGAGTTCTCCTGCAGCAGAGCTGCACTTTTCAAGTCTTGCAGCTAAGCTTTTTTATTGTTTCATACTTTGAACACTATTGTATGGCCTCTAAAAATTATGGCACTTATTTTCTTATCTCATTAGGATAAGCAGCAGAAAAAAAGATTGTGGAGATCCAAAGACCCTTGTCCATTCTGTCCTGTTCACCTCTTCAGCATGCCCTGTGTCTGCAAGTCTATGCTGTCCAAAAGAAGGTGTATTGCAAGCTGTCCAAATGCAACTAAGCTGACTAAATGAAAATAAAAGAGCAAAAGGGTAGATGGGTGCGGTGCCAGCCTTTGCTCATGTGCTTTTGTTTGCAGTTGTCCAGGCTCAACCTATTTATCTTACTCACTGAAAACTATATTGCTATATTTAATTGTCATCCAAGGGAAATGGACATGTCCTGTGGCTTCTGATTGGGTTATGAAAAAGGTAGTGGTCTCCTAATAATAAATCTGTACTTTTGCTGACAGGAGTGTGGTTATATCCAAGCCAAATCTGCAGCTGGTTATGGCTGGAGTTTTTAAACAGCCCATGAAATATAGCTATAAAAGTGTTTTTCAATTGCATTTCTGTACTAATCAGAACTATCCTTAACTATAAGATAATTATTCTTAAATTTTCCAGATACATTACATCAGAGCAACACACATCTATGGGGCATGATGGCTTAAGAATATCACCCTTTGGTCTTTAAAAATGTGCCCTTAGTACATTTTTGCTAAGAATCATCCTGTTTTTATTATACAGTAACTACATATAAACAGTACCCAATAAATGGGCTTTCCTAACTGAAATAGGAACACACTTACAAATCTTCTCCAGTGAAGCAGATTTCTTGTCTAGAGGTGCAGACTGGCTTCTGTCTAACCTTTTGCCACTAAAAAGCTTGCTAGTTCAACAAAGTAGGGGAATTTGCAGGATTCAGGAATGCAGGAGCCACAAGATAAAAGCCACATGATAAATTCATTTAGAAATTCTGTTTGTGAATAATACATACCCTCTCTATATTGAAAACACCAATTGCTAGTTTTCTTTATATTTGGTTGTCTTGCTGCTTATATTGCTGCCTCCGCTGTCATACCTGAGAGCATGAAAATGAAATTAATATATCCACAGAGCAGAACTTAGTATGTTGTTGTTTAAGGTAAAGTTATTCAGGTCTCAACAATAATCAATCATTGAGAGGAAATATGTTTTTTAAACCAGATATTCTATTATATTTACTAAAAGTTCAGCAAAATACTGGTGTCTGTGGCTTTGGGAAGCAGCACTTCTTTATGAGCAGATGGTCACAGTTCTCTCTCAGTATCACAAAATTTGCAAAACTGTGGAAGAAAATTAGCCAGTGTGGAATTGTAAACCTAGAGACCTTGATTTCATTTATGTGTGTTCTAATCTTAAATCGATATCTTTACTGTAAGAATTAATTCTTACGGTAAATAAACACACATTTGGGACTTAAGTGATACGAGTCCCTTCAGGCTGAAAAAAAGAAGTGAATTGAGTCTGTTTTGCTCATGTGCAAAAGTACCTGGATCAACAAAATCACACCCAGCAACTGAAAAGCAACTATGAGTCACATCAAAATGGAAGTTAATCGGAGAGGATTTACACCTGGAACATTTCTCTACAGTTACAAAGTTCAACTTGCTGTGTAGAAAGCCCTTTGCGTCTGTGGGAAATCTTAGTAAACTCTGCAGTACAGGAATACTTTGGTCACAACGGAATATTAGTGATGCTGCTTAATCAATAAATCCAAAGTTGACATTGTAGAAGTATATTATTATTATTTTCAATATAGTCAGATACACTTTGATGTCTTATACTTAGAAAGCAGACCTGGGAATACTGCTTTTCTTTAAACCAATGGCACCACTGCCAATTGAACCTGCTAAAGTCTAATTAAGTATTCCTCTAGATGCATCAAAATTAAAATATCAGGTAAAGTACTTATGTCATTCATAATTTTTAAGAGATCGCCACCCAGTGGTAAAAGAGAATTAATATCCTTTTTCAGCTCCAGCTGGTAGAAGCAGTGAGCATAGCAATGCTTACAAAATGACTATGCAGATCAAAACATCCTCAAAATAACACACACAAAGTAAATATTATGGACATTGCAACCAAGTAGATCCTTTTTATTTCAAGAAGGATTAATCACAGATATAACAAATTTAAAATGCAGATGATAAAAATACATATATCTTTCAGGAGCAACGGGGAAACAGAACGACTGCTTTGCTTTATTGTAAAAGAATCAATCCAAAGTTGGCAAGTTATTTAAACTATTGATGCTGGCTACTATGAAGACATCTGGACAGTAAAGCTCTGACTTATCACCATCCAGAAAACTCAGTAGAAATTAATGTTTTAACTCTTCTACTTCTCCAGCTGCCTGGTTTCAAATAGCTAAAATGGGTATGTTATTAGTAAACCCCAGTTTTTCTGTATTACTAGTAAACTGCACAAGTTGCAGTGCAAACAGGATTACTCCTAGGAAAATGTATCTGGTTTGTTTCCAGTTACCATAGCCAGCTCACCAACAGTTACTGCTTAGCAGTAAAGTTACTGATTCACAAAAGGAAACTTGAAGGCCACTCAGTGCGAAAAGGCAGCAGCGCAAGGACCTCGCAAGCTACATGTACACAGTGGCCAATGAAGCTAGTCCACAAAAGCGTGACTTTACAGTTGGGTACTTTACAACACACATTCTTATTTGCTTCTCCTTTCAAGAATGTTTCTAATCATCTATGAAGGAGTCATAGAAAAAGGCACAAAATTAGCATCACTGTTTTTTCTGTGTAGCTGATGCTTCCAATCAACTTTTAGATTGTCTTAGTGATTCGGGTCACAGTCAGCAGCGGTTTTCAAACAAGAGTCATCTTTAAAGTGTTTTCAGACGAATTTAATTTGATGTTCCGCAGTACCTTGGGAAGGCCTTCACATCTTACATTCTCTTACTGCTCAAAAGAGCCAACTATGCAGAGGAAACACATGGACCTCAGGAAATTGTGAATTACCCTGTGGGAAGGCACAGTGCTGGGGTTTAGGAGCAACAACAGAATCCCCTCTCAGAGATGGCCAGCTCTTGGCCCACGGTGTGTCCACACCATTGCTCCTGGCCTTCTCAGGCTCTGGTTCCACACAGAAATTCTGCAGGCCACGATCTGCTGCTCTACAAAAAAAGTAAAGAAAAGGTGCTGGGAGCCTGCCCTTTGTGAAATGCACTACTTACATAATCATTAATCCTCTCCTGTTTATCCCAGTTTTTTTATAATGTTGCTTACAGAGTAAGGGACAAGTTTCTGGTTTCACATGATTTATTCGGTGAAAAATAAAAACGCCAAAGAGCAACTTCCTTCTGGGCACTTAAACAAAGAAAGTCTTTCATGTCTCCAGTGATCCATGAATCTTATCACCACGAAATGTTCATGTTGGTAATTCATTGTGATGTGCCTGGCCACACAGAGTCCTTAATGCAATCAGAAATGGAAAAACACACACAAACGTGGCACTTTCCCCATCATTCGTTGCAACAGGGAGCCTCCTGCAGCTACACTGCACCGTGTTTTGAGCCCATTACTCAATGCAGGCAACATCAGCTTGGGCAGAAGCCCTGTGTTTCAACTAAGACTATTCTCCAAGCTGCTGATAAAAATGGGCTTCCTGCTGAGGGCAGCTACAAGGAGCAGACCAAAAAAAAAGGAAATGTTTACATAAAGGTTGCTGCTTTGTAGAATAACTTTATCTTTTGAGATAGACCTCAAACTTAGGTCCAAACTCTCCCAAGTGCAGTAGAAATCAAACCTAAAAGCAGCTCCAGCCCAGTGACTCCACAGGTATCTGAGCAGATTGTGCTCAAGATGTGGTTGTGATCACAGTCGCACTGCACAGCATGTACAACTCATGTCCTGAAGATACTGTGACAGAACTAAAATATCCCAATGGTTTATCATGCATGTAGTTATACAAACATTACTCATAGTTAGAATATGTTCATAAACCCATGTGCATGTTTTTGTTTAAGACCTGGGACAAATGCCAGAGTTATATTTTCCTGTTCCCTGCTGATTTAAGGAACAGGGTGTAGCTGATAATGTCTCCTGTAACAAGCAGGATGCAGTCCCAGAAGAGTGTGGGAGAGCCAAGACTCCAGCACTCGTAGGTTCTTTACAAAGCTCTTAAGAGGCCTCTGTTTTGGATTATGAGAGCGGTCTTGATGTAGACGTTCAATGATTAGGGATAATTTCTAAATCTAAGGGACTAGGTCAGTCCAGGCACAATTTAGCGGGATGATGGTTATCATGCACTGATTTAATTGTTTTTATTTCTACACCGATAGAGTTTAAATGGTCCAAAATCTTGATTTGGACTGGCCAGCAGTAGGGAATAATGAGACAAAGCAACTCAGTATCAGTATACATATGTCCTATTTTTGTGACGCCGCTGGATTAAACTGCCTGATTCCTGTACCTTATTGTAATAATTATGCATGCAAATTAATCCCACAATCGCAATTCCTTAATTAGCACAAAACCTGATTTAGCAGTAGCACCATTACCTTTCAAAGTTAATGCCCCAGTACACTGCATGGACAACTTATACATGAAAAGCTGCTCATGTAGCCTGCCAAGGATGTGACAATGTCTAATCATATTTACTACACTACCTCCTCAATCATATCAAGGTCTTATATACATTTGTTTTGTAATAGAAGCTCGTGTGAAGGCTGCTGTCTTGACTGATACATTGAAGCATGAGCCAGGGCCCTTGGGAGGAAACAAACCTCAAGGATGTATGTGCTGCTGCAGTTTGCGCTGACGAGTTAGTGCCTCGCAGCTGTGAGCTGTAACACACCACCGTGAAGCAGCACAGAAGGGGCTGCTACCACACACCTCACACAGCGGGTTCGCCCTTCGGTTCAGGCAAGTCTGGCTGTTTGGTTTCAGACAGAGGAAATTCAGCCAGCGGGCTGAACAACAAACTGGTGTGTTTGGATCTCTACTGGTGCAGCAAACAACTAGCTATGAACCATGCAAAACGCCACCAAAAGGCCCTCTTGGCCTCTCTCCATTTACCCTCATTTCTATAGTAACTGCTATAGGAGCTGTGGCACTTTGTGACTCCTAACCTCTGTGATGTGACAAGATTATTAATCCTTTTGTCAACTTGAGTCATGCTGAGAGACAGAAGCAGATACAGAAAATGAAGATCAACCTTCTTATCAGCATCCTCCTGTGCTTGTGTATGTGTACACTTTGTTACCATAATGACAACCATGTTTATGTGAAATCAAGTCCTTATCTTTTTTACCTACTCATGCACATTCATGGAAGTGGCCAGTTTAGCCATCATTAGCACAGATTTTATTGCTCTGCATAGGAGAGTATGACGAAAACAGAAACAATTTTGACAACTGTCTCAGAATATAAAGATCTCCTTGTGGGCCTAAAGCAGTGTTTCGTTGCTTCCAATGAACCTGTGCAACTCCCTTGATTACAATGTGATTACAACTATTTCATTAAAGTAATGAAATAGTGAAGCAGGCCAGCTGTCTTCTGCTCACTGATTCAAATCTGCAATGAACAATCTGTCAAAAAGACAAAAACTCTTGTAAAAAGTAATCACCTTATTGCTGACTTACAGGGCAGATTTTGTAGTTATGATTGCACCGAGCCATGAGGTGACTTGGCAGAATGATTTTGCTGCACCCAGCTCTACCAGCCATTGACAGGTGGTCCTGTTCTTCATTTCACTCTTAAATAATTATTAAATAGTTATCTATTAAATAACTGCTGCATTTCATCACACAAACAATGAGGGAAGAAGATTCCTAATGTTATTAATTGTAGAGAAGATTTTGGGATGCAAAAACCTCATCCACATTTAGCTCCTTTTTGGAAACAAGGCTCAATTTGAAATCTAGTGAAGCTCTGATGTAGGGATTGTTTTAGATCCATCTATATGTGTTAGCACAGTAAGCCAAGGCCCCAGAGGATAAAAACATGGATGAGAAGACATTAAAACAGCTCTGTTCATTCACTTCACACCTGTTCCTGAGAGTAAAACTCACTTCCTTGATGTCCTCTCATGGCCCTGTGGCTTTGGCTGCTCCTCCAAAGTACATGTCACCTCCCTGCTCCCAGCTCTCCAGTGTGCAGCTGCCTAGCTACAACTGGCTGCTCTTAAATTGGTTTCTAATCCTATTTTTTCCAGGGCCCAGTTCACTCATAACCCCGGTCAGTCACAGAGCTCAGCTTGACACCAGATTTATCACTGGCTGTTTTATTGAGAAAGGATAACAAACAGCAGCAGTTTGCTGCAAATCCAGTTGTGGTCCAGGTACCTGGATTGCATAACCCTCAAGTTGCAAGGCCCTTTGGTACCTGAATCATTAATACCTCAAATCTTGTAATATAATCCTATTGGAATTCAGCTTTTTTATCATGCACTTTCTAAATGGTTAATTACTTAACTCAAATATCAGAGCAGACACAAGCCACTAGCAGTGCAGTATGCTCAGGTCATGCTATGTGTCTTTAAATGCCATGGATGGACTCATCCCTGTTTGCAGATGTAATATCAAAGGCATCTTTCATAGACCACTGTTAGTCCTGAGAATGACTGTAGATATTCTGCCCATTTATCTTCTTTCCTTACAGGGACACTCTCCCTCCCCTCCTCCCTTGAGCTGCACAGTTGTAATAATTAGACTTGCTGTTTTCCTGGCCCTCTTTGCATTGCATTAACCTATTCCTCGCTGCAGAGTCTGCATCTCCAGCATTTGCAACACAAATTCACATGGTGCAAGACCTGCAGCCCTCACAGGTCCTCTCAGAATTGCTCCACAAGCAAGGAAGGACTGCACCAAGCTCATTCCTGTGGGCACCAAGGTCATTCCCAAGACCATATTGGGAAGCTTCCTTCTGTTAGGCGGCCTCACACTCTTTGGTGCATCCATTAAACTTCCCTCTCTGTCCAACACATTGATCATGCATGGAGTCTCATGCATCGGCATTCAGGTAAGATGAGAGGTCTGCTATGCAGCTGGCATTCATTTAGAAAGGATTTGCTGCCTTTGTGTACATGCTTGCCTGCATTCAGGCTTGTTCTTTCCTTCTTCTGTGCCAAAAACCTCCTTTAACCAGGCTATAATCTTTAGCACAGATGTCCACATAAGAGCACTAATCTCCCTATCTTTATTAAGGCCTCTGCAGTAACAGATACTTGAAGTGAAGTAAAAAGCAAATATTTTAAAGGTTAAAAGAGCAGCAGAAGGTGATTTAATTTCTTACAAGATAGGGGGATAGAGAGCCCAAACAGACAAATCAGTGCAGCTTGAACAATGATAGGCAGCAGTGTCCCTGGAAAGAACAGGGGAGAGAGAAGCCCACCAGGACAGAGGTTTAAAATAACCCCCATTTCACTGCATTTCTGTGGGCTAAGCCTGCATACAGTACAGTTATCACAGCTCAGCTGTTGTGCAGTAACCTCTTGGGTTCTCATAACTCAATCGCATCGGGGAGCCCTAAGCTTGCAGAAACAGCCACTCGAATAGATGGATATTGGAATAGATGGGCAAAGTTCGGTAAAAGCATGCAGAATTTTAAGAACCAGGGAAAGATTTGATCCAGAAATCAATAGAAACCTTCTTCCCACTGTCTTCTGTAGTTGCAGTTTGAATTTCTGCAACATCTGAAGCTTGCAGTGTCGTGAGTACTACGCTAAGGGTGGGAGCTGACAACATGAGAACATATTCCAATTAAAATACTGTAAAACTAAACATAAAATTCAGTTGTATGCTGAAACAGATGAAAATCAGATTGGAAAAAAAATGGGAATTTCTGTAAGAACCAAAAATAATTCTGTGTTTTGAGAATCAGGAACAAAGTCCATGTTTAGTGTCAGACACACGAAAATGTGAAGAATTTATAGTGAGAGGAAAATGAGCTTTTCTAAATGTAAAAGCAATGAGTTAGCCTAACATAGCAAGACAAAAGGATAATTTCATAGGAGACAGAAAATTCAAATGCCATTATTGTCTTTTACTCATGAAATCAACTGCTGAAGCTAGAAAGGACACTGACATATTCTAGAAGACCTGCAGTAGAGCAGAACAAAATATTTTCCGAAATTATATACGATATGAGACAAACTGTTATTTGGGGGAAGCCAAACTTAACAAATTCACTTGAAAATTTGTCATAGACTGAGTAATCATGCATGAAGTAAAATCCCTTTCTTATTCTATCACCTGGCAGAAGATGGTTTTCCAACCTCCTCTCTCTTTCACTTAAGTAACTCTCCCTTCTTCTACCCAGTCGAGCGCTGCAGTTCATGGGTATTACAGGCTGCTCTGTCAGTCTTTGCTGCAGAAGTTTTTCATGTAGCTGGACCACAGAGTGAGCAACTGTGCAGTGCAAGACACTCTTCTGTGATTTCTAGTCCCATCTCCAATAAATGTAAAGTGTACAATTTCAAGAGAAGTGATTCAAATTCTTTCTAGATTCAAAGCACCAAGGTTATCTCTGAAAATATCAAAGATTTGCATGCAATTCCTAGCTCCAATTCAGTCAAGAAATACTCTTTTCTCTAGTTCCATGAAATACTGAATAAAATATCTGGAAATCTTACAATGAAACTAAGTGGGCAATCTATTATAAAATGGAGTGAAACGGAGACATAGATTACCTCAAAGATGCAAAAAAAAAAAATAGTAGGTGTGGTAATAGCGACTCAGTATGACACATTCGATTTCAGTGAATCCTACAGCAAGAATCCTGCTTTTTAAGAGAAGGCTCCATAACTGGTCCCAAATAGCAAAGTGTGCCACATACAATAGGCTGAGGAGTGCTAGAAGGAAAGGCAAAAATTAGCCGTTAACACAAAATAGCTACTGGGTGAAGGGAAGGTGGCATAACCAGTTCAAGACATGCTGACTTTGTTGCCTGGAAACTCTTTAAGTGTTTTGTTAGTGACCTTACTGTTGTCTGGGGTAGATGTGGCAACCATTACAATCCAGAGCAGTTGGACTGCTAGCCACGCACCACTGGCTTGTTCTCTACAGGTACCTCATTTCACCTTTTGCATTAAGACTCGTTTGATTGGTGCCCTGTGCTGCAAAGGGTCAGTTTTTGCAGAGCACCTGTGGAGTTTGGCATCTGTCCTTCTACAAAGTATTTTAGAGTAAAAGGAAACTGCAGTCTCTCAGTATTGAGCTGTTCCTCTGCACAATGTGGCCTTGCTAGCATTGAAAACTCAATTAGAAAATTATTTACTCTTTGGTTGTGTTGTTTATGTACTCATTTAGCTTTTTAGTTAGTTAAGCTTAGTTAGTTTAGTTAGTTTTAGAGTGCATGCCATACTTGTGAAACGTCCTGGTTGCACAGTTCTGGATACTGCAATGGCTACCAAGAGGATAAGTGTTCTTACCATTTTTACTGCTGTAATATCTAGGAACCTCAGTCAGCTTTCCCTCACTCTAATGTAAACAAGACTAAAAGATTAAAAAGATGATCTTGGCCCCTGGCATTTAATTCTTAAGTAATTTCTAAGAACGTGTTCATCAGTGCTACTTTACCTCATGTTGACGTAAATTTTCTTTATGATTTATCTGTGTATGGACACAGACACTTTATAAACATATGATCAGAAAAAATAATGACAGAGCACAATAATAAGACCAAATAAAAGGGAATGGAAAATTTATAGTGGAGAAAGTGGAAAGTAAGATCCTATCTTATGTTCTCAGGTTTCCCATCTGTGGGACTCTCAGATTTTTACACATTACCATCTCCTCTGCAAAAGACTGTTATTAATCTTTTCATTTTTTTCCCCTGGAAGAGATGAAAGGCGCAGTGTTAATTACGTTGCCCTTTACTAAGAAATACTAACTCAGCTTGTGGCTATGCGGGTTAGTTTCCCACTAGTGGAGAAATCAATGAAAGAGGGCTGGGTTATTTCCTCTTTGTGTTTTGTATCCTCAAATAAAAGGCAACAAATCCCACAACAGCAGTTTTCTCTTACCAAAGAAGGTGAGGCATTTTGGTCTGCTTTAATATAAACTGTAGTTGGTGTCTGTCTCAAACTCCATAAACTCAGAGAGATCCAGCTGCTTCAATAACCAAACTCTGTTTGACCTACCATCCTCTGATACTGTACACTTCACAACCAGAAAAAATCCGTCAGTTTTATGTTCATTTCAGAATCTAGAAAAGACAAGCTGGTAGTTAAACCCTTTCTATACAGCACAAGGAGGATGCAAACGAAATATAGAAGAACGTTTTTGAGACAGCATGCCTTGAACACAGCTTTCAGGACAGTTACTGTAGGGCAATCAAACTCATTCTGTGCAGTTTTATGCCCGGTTCTTAAACATCTGACTTGTAATGCAGAAGGCCTTAGTACTTTAAGTCATAAATGCAGAAAGTGTATTGAGATTCTGAAACAAAACCAGTTATTATTGCAAAGTATTACATATTGAATAGAAGAAGCAACTCCTCAGTGGCATGTAATAGTTACTGCTCTTATTCCACAAATCACTTACAGCCACTTATAACTACTATTATTAGCTGTAAAAGCCCACTTGGGTTTTATGAACACTGAAGCACTGAGACAAAAAGATTGCTTCAAAAAGAACAGTGTCTTGTTCATTATTACTCTTTTGGCCCACACACAAACATGGTCGAAAGAAAAATCGAGATTATACCAGCCCAATTACCTAGAAAAATGTCTGAAGGTTTAAATGCAATTTATCTGGGAAGATTTTATTTTAATTAGAACATAACAGATTAACAGCAGCAACTTGCAGTCATATCATCAAATCAAGGCTGTTTCCATGGGAACTCCACCAACTCCCAGAAATGATTATGTCAGTTTGCCATAAATAGAAAAAAAGAGAAAGAAAAAAAGAGAGAAAATAGAAAGGAAAAGAAAAAAGAAAAAAAAAAGGAGAAAGAGAGTGAAGAGGAGAATCTAGTCCTTTCCTTTTGATACTGCCAATGTTTTGTCAAGTTTTACTCTGAAAAATTCATTTATATGTAGTGAGATCAAAATTTCAGTAAAATTGATGCCATTCCTGCCACACATTTGATGCCTGAACCCCTTTACTGAAGACTTTCTGAAGAGGTTTACAGCTCTGCGCTAACTTTCTGCGCAAAAAAATGAAAATTGGTTTGGCGTGGAGAAATACTTCATGCACACATATTTGCTATATTTCCTCATTTCCATTCTGCTGCCTCAGTACATTGACAGTCCAGTCTGAAAGGGACAGAATTACAGATCAAGAAAGGTAAGCAAAGAAATCACAAATGAAAGCCCTTGTTTCCCACCATCTTCTTATCTAATTGCATCCCTCTTCTCAGTCTGCTTCCCAACAGCTCTCCCCATTATGGCATCTTCAGCAACCACCTCAGATCTACAAGTGCAGAGGAAAATACTTCAGCTTCTGCTGCAAATATCTAGAAAAGTTCTGACCAGTCCAAACTCCAAGTCCAACAGCATCTCTGCAGACTGGTGTTCAGCGGACTTGTTTCTTCTGCACTTCTCATCCCTGTGACACACTTTTGCTGATTTAATGCCTTTCCTAGGAGCCACAATAGCCAGCTGAAATAGCCAGCTGAAATAGCCTCTCAGCACTGTTTCCATCTTCAAAATTGTCTCAAGGTCAGTGACTACTCTCCCACTTGCAAGACCTGTATTCTGCTCTCAGTGGTTTTCATTTATTCCTCCCTCACCAATCATTCCTCCTGAGATTATCTATTATAATCTTTTCCTCAGCCCTGTCCTATTGTGGCTACTAATAGTAGCTGAATGTCACATCATAACCTCTTTTGTTTACTTCATACATACAAAGAAGGAATTCTTTGCTTAGAAGAACTCCATAGCACTAAATTATTATTGAATTTTATCTCATTGAGTGACTGGAAATAATGAAGTGACCTGGGACAAGAACAGTTCCGATACCAGCATGGACAACCTCAGTAATTGCTGCTGAGATTATTGACAATCTTCTTCCCTTAACAACTTGACTGCAAATCTATCTGTGTGCAGTGCAGCAGAGGGCACCCCCTTCTTCAGATCACTACAGTGAGTGTGAAAATGAGTGTGAAGTACTTCAAGTGCTTGCACTGGCTTGAACAGATGTGAACTATATTTCAAAAGAAGGGTGCCAGAATGCCGAACAGGATTTTATGGCTAATGGTATGTTTAAATCTGGAGTTCAAATGAGGCTACATCCTTCTTCAGACACAAGGGCCAAATGATTATTTCAAAGGAAATCTGCAGTGATTGCAAAAATATACTCACGTGCAAAAGCTGCAGATTTCCTTATGCAAAGAAATCATGAGACCTGCTATGCAACCATGTACCCTGACCCCTCTAGAAAAGCACTCTGGTAAGGACTGCAGAGTCATAGAATCACAGAATCACAGAATGCCTAAGGTTGGAAGGGACCTCTAGAGGTCACCTAGTCCAACCCCCCTGCAC